>JAWVMR010000017.1:0-58078 GCA_036321205.1 Trypanosoma caninum | reverse complement strand
ATATGCGGATTGTCCCCGGTGTGTGTGCAGGATATTTTTGCTCTGCGACTGTTTGGTAGTATGTTAATGGTTATGATTAGTTTGCATATTTGGGTTGCTTTAGTGTGTATTACTTTTTTAAATGATTTTGCAAAGGTGTTGTTTTGTTAATTTTGCTTGGGAGTATTATAGTGGTTTTTGAGGCGGGTTTTTTTTTCAAGCGTTAAATAGTTGTTTACAGTTTTTTTTTTTTTTTTTTTTGTATGGCGTTTAATAGAGTGGATCGCGCTCAAAATTGTTGGAGGGGTTGTGGTGTGGGCGCACTGCAGGATGCTGAAAATACATTGCCTGTTGCTGAAACTTTATGTCCTTTTCCAGATGGTGTGTGTGTGCACACTCAACGGGATGTTGTAGCTAATCCCACACTGTTGGACATGTCTGCCTTTTTTAGACCGGAAACACGCACAGGATCTAATGCTTTTTTGCGAGAAAGGGATGGGTCTGTTGTGGGTGATGGTCACAGATTGTTTTCCTCAAATGTTTGTAGCACAGCGACGGGTTGGAGAGGTGTGGGTGGAGACCATAAGGCCGCAAACACACGTGACGCTGCTGACAGTGGTTATTGGATGGTGAAGTATGTTATGGTAGATGGTAAAGAGGTCGGTTTGACAAAGGTGATGGTACCTAGCGGAAAGGAGCCTATTACTGTTGATGTCATTCTTGGTTCTATAAAAGAGCACGCGGCATTGTTGCATCTCAAGGTGATTTACGTTACTTACCATGACAAGGACTTTGGTACCTATGCCTTGTTGACCTCCCGTACAGTTTGTAATACCACAGGTTCCTTTTGTGCCATTGTTGAGGCTTTGCCCACTGTATCAACGCAAAGTTTAGAGCAGATGGATAAAAGCAAAGAGGGCACTGAGAGAAGTGATTTACTCCTTGAAAACCCCGAGCGGGAAAAGGGAGTTCCAGCTGTTTCTTTTCATTGCATGGAGAAAGCACTTTTCCGAATCCCCAGTGTTCCTTGCCACACGCCCCCTGAAACAAAAAATGTTAAGGATGTGGCAGGGGGTTCTGAATGCGTGTCACCTAGGTTTTTGGGGTTGCTGGAGAAATTAGTGCAAGAAGAGACCGCGGGGCGTAAGTCCATAACTTTTGATGAGATGAGCTCGTGGTTGGTGTTAGAAACAAGAGGAAACACTGATTTTTTTTTTTTGTCAAGATATATTTTAGTCAAATGAAATGTCTTTGCTTTTTTGCGTCACGGTTGTCGTTGGT
Source organism: Trypanosoma caninum (assembly GCA_036321205.1). Lineage (NCBI taxonomy): Eukaryota > Euglenozoa > Kinetoplastea > Trypanosomatida > Trypanosomatidae > Trypanosoma > Trypanosoma caninum. The sequence continues at coordinate 56,818 of JAWVMR010000017.1, read as the reverse complement.
GAAAACAACTCAAATGACATGAACGAGAAAAATAACTCAAAAGTATGAAACCAAGTGTTTTTTTTTATTAGGGAATTACCTTTTATTTGGTATGTAGATATAAGCGTGTGCGTGTAAACCCCGGCAATAGGACCAATACGTGTTACTGCTTTATTTTGACTGTATGTGTATGTGTGTGTGTGTGGTTTTATTTTTGTTTTTGCTTGAGACCGTTATTATTATTGTTACATTGATCTGGTATTAGCCTTGGAAAGTGTTGTTGTCTGAGTCGCACCACTTTATAATACGAGTCTTTATAAGCAATATAATATCTATATATATCTATATAATACGTATGGTGAACGGAGGTAGATACCGCGATCCAATAAAGTGTTTCTGCGCAACGAGTTACGTGTATCATGTTATTGTTTTTTTTTTTTTTTTAGAGTGGCAAAATTTTAATAAAACAATGAGTGTTTTTTTTTTTTGTTGTATTTGGATATGCACGTTTATCATACCGAGACACTGGTACAAAGAATTGTGAGGAAAGAAAGTTTTGAAAAGTGCTATGGTGATAATAGTTTTTTTTTTTTTTTTTATTATATATTTTAGTTTGTGGGAAGAGAAGGCTTGTTGGTGGGAGGTAAATATTTTTTAATGCCGCCAAAAAAATACGCGCGAAACGGCGCGGTCGCATCTGCGGGTGCCGCGAAAAAAAAGAAGGATACCGGTGACGAGGAGGCGATTGGGCTGCCGGCGCAGTTGGAGCGGCTGCGGCAGCGGCGCGAGGCCCTTGAGAGGCGCCTGGAGGTTTTGGACCTGCGCGTGTACGACGCCGAGACGGTGTACTTGCGGCGGCACGTGGAGCTGGGCGGCTGCCTCTTTGACGGCTTCGGGGTTGAGCGGCAGAGGCAGTGGCCCGGTGTGGGCGTCAATCAGGGCGCAGCGGCGGCGTACAGGGCGCGACTGCAGTGCTTCACGCCGAACGACCGTGTTTTTACCGCCTCGTCGATTGGGGCACTTGGATTAGTGGAGCGACTCAAAATATGCAAGGCAGCTGGGGGCTGGGAAGACGGCGAGAGGAGGAAACGCTTGCGCACAGAAAGTTGATTTATACATATGTGTGTGTGCTTGTTTGTATGCCTGCATTACCCATGTAGGCATATTAACTTGAAACAGTGTTTATTTTTATTTTTATTTTGCCTGAGCGTTCAAAAATTAGTTGTGCATTATGTAACCATTTTGGGCACTTGTGTAATAATTGCGTTTTTTTTTTTTTAATCTGCTTTGTGCGCTATTTTTTAGTATTTATAGGAAGGTTAGTTGCTTGTTTTTTTTTTTTTTTTTTTTTTTACCATTTTTTAAAATAAATAAATTAATAATAAAATTCTTTGTTTTTTTTTGTCGCATATAATTTTGCATAAGTGGCTCTGTAGGTTTAACAGTAATAAAAGGACTTGAAAGAGAACAGGTGAGAATAAACACCTGGGTACTTTAAAACACTCTTGCAGGACATTAGGGTGGGGTGGGGGGAAGAGAGAGGGAGGGTGAGAGAGACGTTGAACAAGTGTTAGCCCCCTGGTATTTGTGATATTGTAGGAGTAAGGACCAGTGTACTGTTCCAGAGCTTTTTTTTTTATCTCAGGAGAGAGGAAAAAAGTTAAAAGCAGGTAAGCAGGGAAACTGTGCAAAAAACAACAAAAAACAGCAAAAAACAACAACGGCAGCAATAATAAAAAAGAAAAACGCGGTAGCAAACTTACACGGGTACATATTAGCGTTTTTTTTATTAATTTTACATGTCCTCGCAGCTTGCATCACAATTACAGCGATTACAGCAGCGGCCTGTGGAAGACAAGCGACTTTCGCAATCTTTTCTGTTTGATTCAAAGGAAGCTCGTAATTTTTCACGTGAACAGGTTCATCAATTGGCCATACATGGTCTCCAAACACTTGTTGCAATTGACAACCGCTTTCATCCATTTTTTGAACAACTTTTTCACCCGCACAAAACGCGTATGGAGCGAAAACTTTTAGGTATTGAAGAGAATGAGGGTATTAACGCGCTGCTTGAAGACTTTCTTACACTACTTAGTCCGCATATGTTTTTGACAGCCGCACACCAGGTTTTTGAGTATCTTGTGCGTGTCCATGAGGTTCATGTGTACAACGTGGTGGCGGTATTGCGTGCGTTCTTGCCATATCATGATCACAGCTTGTTTGCTCGGGCATTGATGCTGTTGGACTTGAGAGATACCGGTTTTGCCTTTCTTGAAAAGAATCAGGAGCACGGTGCACCGCTTTTGCGTGAGCACTTGGTCCTGGCATGTGCGGAGAGCAGGAAGGCTTTGCGGCTTGTTTGTCTTGCGCTTGCCATGTCTGTTCGTCTGAAGGTTCACAATGGCGCGGCAAACGCATTATTTACTGGCGTCGCGGTACGTTTGGCGTCGCACCCGGATGCTGAGGCCTTGTGGCGTGTCTTGCTTCCTTTCATTCTTGAGTTTCTTGGTGCGGGGGTAATGTCGGGGGCGGAGTGTAAAGGCGACGCGCAGCTGCTTGACGATGTACATGGTGATGCCGCATCGCAGCCAAGCCGCGAGGTGGCTTGCGGTGCCCTTCTTGTTTTATCGGCGTGGGGTTGCGAGGTACAACTGTCAGTGCCAACGTTGGCGGTTGTAACCAAACCGATTATTCGTCTTTTGATGAGGGCTAAAGATGGAGTGGCTGCTCATTTATCATCATCATCATCATCATTATCGTTTGGTGTTGTGCCAACATCTGATCTGTTAGGGGTTCTTGATCATCTTTTTTTTGCTCAGCGTGCAGCTGTTACGCAGGTGGCTTTTTCTCCGCAGATACAACTGCTGTTGACATTGCCGTGGAAGCTATGGGCACCATGGATTACATCAACTGGCGCAGGGGTGTATGAATCTGTGATTACCGTGTTACTTCGCCACTGCCTTCAGCGATTGCGGGTTGCCCACTCAATTGAGTCTGTCGCACCAGATGTTCTTTCTTTTGTGCAGTGTGCTGTGGATGAGTTTACGCTTGCAGATGAACTGGTGGCCGAGGTGATTCAGGCTCTCATGGAGTCTCACGTGCGAGGATTGTCAGACGTCTGCCCTAGGGACGATATAACTGAGAATGAGGAGGAGCAGAAGGAAAAAAAAGAGAGGGCACTTAACAGTCACGTTGTGGCGTCAAGGAGTGTGGTTTTAATAACTGGCTGGCTTGGGGCTTTAGAACGTCGTTTTTCTCACGTCTTTGACATGACTCTTTCGCGGTTGCTTAACGATGTTGCAACACAGGCCACTGCCACGGCTTTTCTTGCCCAACATTTTAGCGGCACGCGCTACGAGTTACTGGAGGTGACGGGTTCGGTTGGGAACACAGAGCGTCTGCCCATTTTTTCTTGTCTGCTACACCCAATACCGGAGGTGCGTCTGCTGGCGGCGAAGGCGATGGAAAAAATGACGGTCCCACAGCTCACTGCATCGTCGTCGGCCTTTGGAAACGATGGGGCAGGCAACTCGTTGTTGGAGCTTCTTGAGCACGTTATGCAATACGAGCAGTCTAATAACACTGCTTGGCAGTTTTTGCGCACTTCCGCCGTGGCGGCAGAGAAGCTGCTTGCGCAGTTAGACGGCAGGGAAACAACCGATGTGGATTTGTTATCGATGGATAAGTGTGTCATAGTTTCCTGTGTAAGAGATATATTTTATTCGCTTTGGACCATGGTCACACAGCACGACATTTTGCTACAAAGAGAGTTTTTTAGCATCTTGCTGTTACCACTTTTGCAGCGTTGTGGGTCAGGCACATCAAACTTTTCATCAAAGAAAGCAGTGAAAAAGAAGAAAAGCAAGGGGTCAGATAACAGCAGCACTGATGCCAGGGTCTTTCATAACACTTTTCGTGGGATTGTACTTTACTATCTAACGCTGCAGTACATGTATGCTGTGAGCCAACTTGAGGAAGGGGGTCACGCCATTGCCACTCCTGCGGAGACAAGTGCAAAGGACACAGAAGCCCAGTTGCGGGAATTTGTTCTGGAGTTAGAGCAGCAGATAACCACTGCCATGCCGGGAATAGGTAAGGCAGCTGCCTTTATTGCGGTAACTGGAAGTGGAAAGGCACCACATGCGACTGGTATTGAGACGCTGGACGATGGCGATGATGATGATGATGCTGATGATGATGATGATATGAAACGAGAATCTGGAGTCAATTGTGTAGGGACTTTTACTTGTCCTGAGTTTTTTTTTGGGGGCAAAAGCAAGTATCTTCCACTGTTTGAATGCGTTTCGCTTATGCAGCTGCTGCGTAAAGAGGCTTTTGAGCGTTTGCAGCCTGCGTTGGCGCAGTTGCGGGAAAAGGTAGGTAAGGCAAGCTTTTTACGTAAAACAAAGGTGGCCGTGCTGGAATGTTGCTTGGCATGTGCATCATGCCTGACGTCTCCAGAGGCTTCCGAGGCTCATACAGTTACTGAGGTGTTGCTCACATTTTTTATTGGCGGAACAGATGTAGCTACGCGTACAGATAAAGGGTCGGGTGGTGGCTACTTGGAGATGCTGCGGGAGGCACATCGTGCGGCTTTACAAGAGGACAAGGGAAAAGTTGGTCGAGGCGCAAAGAGCAGTTGGGAGGTGCTGCGTTTGCCAAGGAATGAAATAACTGCAGCGATTGGGAAAACACTGCACTGTAGCATGGCGTTGCGCGCGAGAAGTGAAATTAAACCGTGCGTTGAATTGACGGTGCTTGTGCGCATTGCTCGTTTGATTTGTTTTCTTAGCACACCGTTGCCATCTCTTGCTTTAAGCCCCACAATATTTGCACAAGTTTATTTGCGTCTGTTGGATCAAAAAGAGAATTATTATGGAGATGAGCGATTTATTGTTGACTGGTTTAATCTTGTTTACACGTCAGTGTTTCGTGCAACCTGCAGTACTAATGCTGTCGCTTCTGCAGCCGCGGAAGGGCAGCGTTCCTCGCTGCCGACATTGTTTCTTACACTTTTTTGCCAGCTGGCCGCGCCAAGTACTTACCGGGAGGTTTTGTTGCAGGAACTGCAAGGTATTGTTCTTGCCGCAACGCGGAATCTACGTGATCGCGGCGATAATTTAAGAAAGAAGAATAAAAGTAACACTGGTACTGTTGAAACCACCACCACCACAGGGGCGCAAATGGCTGTGGAGTTTGCGTTGCACGAGGAAAACATTTCGGCCACGACTCTTAACGCTATTATTGAGTGTATGGCATCTGGGGCATCGCATGTCAATTTCACACACAGCGCTGCTGAGCTTTTGTGTCGCATGATAGCTGCAAGGGAGACAGACGATTTTTTTCAAAACGAGCCAGCAGTGCCTTTTACAATATCTTGCTGCGTCATTGACCACTTTTTCCCTCTAATGAAAAAAAATGGCGGGAGTGGCAATGAAACATGTGGTCTTGTTACGGGTACCGTTTTACCTCTCTTGAAAGCTATATTGACAATAGGTGGGGGTGGTTGTAGTGCCAGTAATGCGAATGGTGGTGGCGCCGTGAGCCTTGCGGCGGCAGATTTTTTGGATGCTGTGTGCAGGCGGGTAGAGGTTGGTGCCGTTTCTGATTATGGCGGGGACGAATTTTTGCAGCTTTGCCTTGCGCTTATTCACAACCCGTTTCTTCGTGTGATTGGTGGCCGTGTGCGTCCGGTCTACCGTCACACTCTTACCGCACTTTCCACGTTATTGAGTCATGGTTTGGAGAAAAAGCGCGATAGCTCTATATTGTTCATTCCTCAGAAGCAGAAGACCGCCTTGTCAGAGTCATCAAGGTTGTCGCGTTGTGCTAGGGAAAGGGAGACGCGGGCTATTGTAAGTGAAGAATCTTTGCGCCACGTGGCATCGGCAGTCTCCGAGGCGTTACTAGCTGACACTACGCAGCTGAATCGTATTGGAAGGGACGCGACTTTGTTTCTTGCAGGAACACTTGGTGGCTACCACCGTCTTTTTCTGCCCTGGGTGGCGCAACTTTTGCGGCAGTCATCAACACCTGATTTATCAGTTGTGGTGGATGTGGTGGAGGGGTTCGCAGCGACACCGTCAGCAGAAGCGACGGATGTTTGGGCGCCGCCGTCGTGGTGCGCTTTGCACAGCCCTTTGACCTTTTTTGACGCGCAAAATCTTTTACGGCTTTGCAAAAAATGCCAAAACTTGGGTACACGGAATGCGTGTACGGTTAATGTGTTGCGCTTGCTCTGTGGTCTTATTACCATTTCCCCTTCTATTTTTTTTCCGGAGGATTTTGATGATAATGATGACGATGTTGTTGACGGTTCGTTTTCCTATTCTTCGTCGTTGTTTGCACTTATTGACGCGTTACTTGAGTCATTTCCGTTGAGTAGTTTCTTGCCACTTTTTTTGGACTCTGGAGATAATAATAGTAAAAGTAGTGGTGATGGTAATGATGATCGTAGTGGTTATTATGATGATAACTTTAACACAGCTTCGCAGTTGTCGTGCTTACGATGGGCGCTTACTTATGTTAGTACTCTGGCGAATCTTTGTGTGTCTTCGCCTCAGTCCTTAAACGAGGGAAGGTCAGATGGTGCCGCACGCATCAGCAGAACACTTGTGAAGCAGAGCGTCATGTTGATGGCTGCGCTTCTTGTTTCCGATTCTGCGGCAGTAACAGCTGTGGTTGCAGAAAATGAGGAGGAAGAAAACGAGGAGCAAACGGAGCGAAATGAAGAAACGACGGCCGTTTTGACACGTCATCGAATTAATCTCATTGCCGAGTTATTGCGAATTGTTTCTCCTCTTTTTACCAGGACTATATCGGCTGTTTTTTCTACATCTAGTGCCGATGAGTTCCATACAAGCGCGGGACAGACGGCGCTGCACATCCCTGTTGTTGCGCTTCTTATTCGTTTAGAGTCTGTTGATTTTTCAGCACATAGTGGTTATGAAAGCGCAGTAGATGTGTGCAGCAGCCTAATAACAAGCTTTGACGTGCATACACAGCTAATGTGTCTTGCCCAAATGATGCGTCTTCTTATTGATCCTCACCAACAGTTATCAACATCAGCTATGATACGTCAAGGAGATTGCAATGAAGAGACAAAAGACAAAGTAATGAAAGGAGATTCTGACGACGATACAGTTATTAGGTTATTCCGCAAGTTGCTAAAGCCAAATCAGGTCATTAATCGCCAGGAAATGATTTTAAACCTCATAAACACCACCGTGAAGTCTGAGCCTTTCCTGGCTGGTTTTCTAGATCTTCAGCACCGTCAACACGCCTCTCGTGGTCTGCATGCCATGCGGGGCGATGATAAAAGAAATTTAACTGAGGAGAGTGGTGAAAGAACAAGCGATGAGTGTATGACATTGCTGGTTTCATCTCTTCAACTTTTTGCACACTACGCAGAGCTTAACGCTGCCTTAGCAAATGACGCAGTTACTGTTGTGTGCAGAAAGCAGGATAGTAATGTGCATGAGGATCAGCTAGAGTATGGGGAGAATAAGGCATTTATGATGTTGCTTGAGCTTCTTTCTGGCAACACGCTGGCGTGCGTGCTTGCTGGTATTAACGAGACAACTTTTGTGTCGTGTTTGGAACGTCTTCTTACTGATCGTCGTGTAGTTCTGCAGCAAAAGGGATTGGAGGTGCTGCTTGACCGCCTTCACCACGCTTTGCCAACGGTGGAGAATACGCTCAGTGACGAAGAGGTGGAAAGGCATCGGAGGCAGCTACGCGACCCGAAAAGCAAGCTTACGCTGATGGATTTTATCCGCATAAAGGCGCGGCCGCTGGCGACAAAGCGGTCGTTTGCACTTTTTCAACATTTGTCAGCAATAATGCATGCATGTACAAAGGCCGTCAGCACGCAGCCAAGAGAAGGAGGAGGAGGAGGAGGAGGGGGTGTAAATTATTTGCACATGCTTTCACTTGCTGTTTGTTGCATTGAGGAGCTTGTCCGTATTGTCGGCAGCGGTGGGAGTTTGCAAGCAGAGAAAACATTATTGAACGTGCACCGCGCAAACCGCGTGACCGAAGCTGTGTTGTCAAAGCTATTTGGAACCAAAGCTCGTGTGCAGGAGGTGCATCGTCTTGTTGATGACATTGTGGCGTTGCTGCCTGTTCTTTTTTCTCATAATCCTTTAGCGAGTGCGACAGCGGCATTGTCGGCGCCGTTATCGTCAGTGGAAAAAGGGGATGCATTGCTTGCAGGTGCTGCACTGCTGACGGCGCTTGGTACAATTTCTCAAGTGATGGGGGCGGCGTTTGCAACGACACACAGTAATGCCATTTTGTGTGCGGTGGTGGACGCTGCGGTCTTTTCTGTTGTAGATCTTGTGCCTGTTGTGTCGCGTAGTGAGGCGGGGTCACTTTTTCGCCAGGCGTCACTTGTGTGTCTGCTGCGTGTTTTTCCGTCTTGCTGGCTTATGTGTCATCCATATCTTTCACGCATCATGTTTGCGGCGACCCACCTGCACAATGTTGACGACACAGAGACCAATTATCGCAGTGGGGAAGTGATGGCAATGTTGGAGGCGGTTTTGGAGCCGCAGTTATTTGTCGATGCCTGCGCGGAGTGCCTTCGTGGTGTGCCGACGCGTCAAACCACAGGCGCCAAAAAGTTGGTCCGCGTGCGCGCAGATACTCACTCTTTTTTCCTTCTTTACGCCAGTGTGCGACGACGTGTAGAGAGCCTTCAGCGAGATGAGATAAGATATTTAAGCATACTTGTTGATGGGACAACAATAAAGGATAACTTCTGGCTTGCTTCTTTGCATGCACTCTCGAGTGCATCAGCACTTCCATCGCATGATATTGTAAAACCGGTGCTGGAGGCATACACTGTGTTTTTTCTCAAATTTAAGGCGAAGCACTGTACACGGTACCTGTCAGCAGTGGCAGAATGGGCTTTTGGGGGGGCGTCGGAAGATTTTCTTAAGCGCATGGAAAAACAGCAGCAGCAGCAGCTGCAACAATACGGTATTGATGCGGGTGGTGGTTGTGATAGGGACGATGCATGGTTTATACCTCGCTCAACTCTTCACAGCTGGCTGCTTTTTTACGCGCTATGTAACCATCTGCTGGAGAAGTTGGGGTCAATTATGGACTTTGGCTTTCCTGTGATTCTGCCATATGTTGTTGGCACATTAACCGGTTACTGCTCCTCTGCAAGACATACCGCGAAACATGCGGCGGGTCTTATCGCATTGGCGTTGGAAGGTGCGCTTGACATTGTGCGTCGCATCTCGCTTGCGCAGACGGTCGGGTCCGAACATGATTACGGCATTTCTGTCGAAAACTATCTGGAAACACCTGAGGTGTTTAACTCGGTGATGCCTGCGACGGTGCGCCAGTTGTCGAATTTGTCGTATTTGTCCGACGGCACGCGGGATTATGTCTTTCGTGCAGAGCACCACGTGATACCCGCCGTGCGCGCCCTGTTTCTTTCTCTTACTTCTTCGAAGCTGCAGTGCAAGATGCAGAATGAGTTGTTGAAGGCGCTACGCCACCCAAGTCGTCATGTGCGCCGCATGGCACTGTTGTGTTTTGATGGCATATACGCAGACGGCGGGGATGAGTTGGCCTCGCGTCTGATGGCTGAAATGTTGCCGGCCGTTGTTGAGATGACGGAGGATCGCGATGATGATGTTGTTGAACAGGCTAGAAAGTTGTGCAATAATTTGTCAGCAATTACAGGGCAGGATGTGTTGTACGCTATGGGCTCGTAGCGGGGCTTTGGCATGATTGCCTGATGGTACCTTCCACATTATCTATTTGTTTATAATATATGTAGTAGTCTTACGCTGTTAATGTTTGTGTGTTGGATTATCTTATTATTATTATTATTATTATTATTTTTATGTGTGTGTGTCTGTGTGTGGTGTTATTACCATAATTATCATTATTTTGTTGACGTAACTAACACCATATTTTAAGCTAAGGAATATTAAATGAATAAAACAACAATTCAAGAAGAGAAAAAAAAAAAAAAAAAAATGAAATTTTTTTTTAAATTAGTGATATATATATATATGTATCTATGTATGTATGTACATGTCTGTATTTGTTTGTACGCATGCCTGTCTGTTTTTGCGTTTTTGTACTCTTCTAACAGTTAATGATAAATCATACACACCGATGCACATGCTGTTAAATTGAACGGTTAAGAACTATTTTAATAAGCAAATTAAAAAAACACAATTATAATTTTTCTTTTTTTTTTTGTGCCGTAAGACCAATAAAAATGATAATAAGAAAAATAAGGTATTTGTGCTGTATATATGTAACATATATATATATATATATATATGTTTATCACTATTATTTTTGCTTGCTTGTTACTGTTATCCTTATTGTTTTTGCAAAAACATTTTGTGGTTTTTATTTTTAATTTTTTGTGTTATACATATATGGCTACATATCATACGCATTTATTTTTGTATTTTGTAGATATTATGGGATGTTTTTGGCAGAACATTATCTGATGGGTTTGCCTTTGAAAAGGTTGCGGAGTGTAGAAACGTGCGTCCCCCAACCTTTGCGTGTGTATCGCTACACTTTTCCGACGCCCATTGGTGAGTTTTTGTTGCTAATCGATGATGACGGAGCTGTGCGGCTGAGCAACTGGACGGATTGCGAGAAACAGGCGGTTATTCGATTGCGGCGCGCGTATGAGCCGCGTGATATTGTCATTGAAGAGTCACAGCTGACTCAGGCTGGTCATGTCGATGGCAATAGCAACAGCAATAATTGTGCTTTTGAGGATCCACGCAGCTATGCGGTGCGGCAGCTGCAGCTATACTTTAATTATCTTCCGTCCTTTGGAAACGTGGAGCAGAGTGGTGATGGATGTGGCGCCGCTGTCTCTGTCAGCACTCGCCAGGCGGATCTGCAGTCGTTTCTTGGGTCTGTCACTGTGCGGTGCCCGCCGTCGACGCAGTTCACGCGCCGTGTGTGGGCGGCCCTCTGCTCAGTCAGCGCCGGGGAGTTCACGACATACGGCGCGCTTGCGGAGCTGAGCGGGCGGCCGAACGCCAGTCGGGCAGTGGGGCGGGCGGTGGGGGCGAACCAACTGTGTGTTCTTTTGCCGTGCCACCGTGTCGTTGGGGCATCGCGGGCGTTGGTGGGTTTTGGCCCAGGGATCTCGCGCAAGGTGTGGCTGCTGAGGCACGAGCAGGTGTCTTTTTTGGAGGGTCAGTCGCAGTGCGTAGGTGCTTTGGGCAAGAGGAAATCACGTAAGCGTTTTAGAGCATAATTCAGGTGTATTGTTTGTTTGCATTTTGTTTTTTTATTTGCTTGTTATGTTGCGCATCTGTTAACTGATTCAGCAACACAGACACACACACACACACAAAGAAAAGGTATTATTGTTAACTTTTATCATATATTTTTAAAAGCTGTGAGTGTGGGGATTTTTGAACTGACTGCATAAAGGAGAAAGTAAATGGATAAATAACCATATATATGTAATTAGCTGCCTTTATTATTATTACTTATTATTTTTTTTTTTTTTGCTTTATGAAATTTAGGTTGATTTGTTAGTAGTATTACTACTTCCATTTTTTTTTTTTGTTGGTGAATAACGAGTTTATGTGTATGAAATGAGTGGCAACGACGAAATTTCTGCCGTTTTATTGCCATCATTCCATTTTTTACCAGCACCCCAGCATGAGGAAAAACAACAGTCATCATCGCGCCCTGTGAAGCGACGACGTGCAACTATTGTAACGCTACAGTGTCCGTACTGTCCCCGCACAATTGTGGGCGATCCGAGCAAGAGCATCCGCACAAACTACAATCGCCATCTTCTCACACACACAGGGGAACGGCCGTACCAGTGCGAGTACTGTCTTGCAAAGTTCACGACAAGTACAAACCGCCGCCGGCACATTTTGCGACTTCACAAGGATTTTGTGGGGATGTTATCGACCCCTCCCGCAAGTGTCTCTACCCGACAAAATACAACGAACGGCGCACATGGTACCGATGAGGGTGCGACTGCGGACACAACTGGTACGGGGTCATCCCTTCAGACAGCTCTGTTTTGTCGTTTCTGCGGTGCCAGTTTTTCCTGCAAAGGGTCACGGACGCTGCATGAGCGTCATTGCTCTTTAAGGCCGCAACCACCGCAGGCGTTGTATTCAAGCGCATTGTTGGAGTCGTCTGCCGCCGCCGCCGCCGCTCTGGGGTCCTCTACAGGAGCTCGGGGGGATCCTGTGGACACGTTTGTTTTGTGTCCCAACTGCGAACAGGAGCTTTCCGGCCGTCCACAGCTTAAGCGCCACTTGAAGTACTACTGCCCATTTCGTGAAGATGTGTTTTCGTCATGTGACCAGGATGACGAAAACGATAATGACTGTGGTGACGGTGTGTGTGGTGAAATGGGGACTCGCTCGCGAACAAAGCGTAGTCGCCGGATTTTGTCGAAGCGCTGCTTGGGGACGGCAAGGCGCGCCAGTAAAAAAACACTGCACTGTGGTGCAAGAGAGGTTGTCGTCTTTCCAGGAGTTATTGCGTCGGCTGACGCATATATAAAGAATTTTAAAACAGTTGTGTGTCCATACGATAATTGCATGTCCACATTTTTTTCTCGCACACGGTGGTTGGCGCACGTCGCACGTCGCCACCCGCACGAGTTGCAAAGGGACGTGATGGGCCTAGCTGAAAAAGGCTGAATGTTTTGAAAAGAGAACAGAAAAATAGCAGCAATAATAGCAGTGTATTAAGGGTTGGTCTCATAATGTTTTTTTTTTTTCTTTTTGAATGTTGTTTAAAGCCATTGAAACGCATAAAATCTGCGGTGTGGTTTATGGTGGAGTTGGTGTGCTATTGCTGTGAAAGCGGGAGCAAAAGGTTCAAGCAAAATGATATTAATTAATAGAAAGTTGCTGTGGAGAGTAGCCAGTTATTAATATTAATATTGTTGGACTACACAGTAACTCGGTTAATCTTATGCCTATAATGAGTGATTTTGTTTACAGCCTTGTAATCAGAGTGGAATTGAAGATGGAGATATGGTTGTGTTTTTTTTTTTTTTTTGTAAAGGAATCAGTAACTTTTTTTTTTTTTTTTTTAGACTTTGTTTTTTAGTAATAAAAAAAAAAAAGGGGGAGTAAGATTAAACAGAAGGAAAAAAATAAAAATAAATAAATAAAAATATATATAAAAGGAGAAGAATATACGTGTTTTTTAGATATATACAATGGAACGGGGCCGGACGCCGACACAGTTGCAGGTTACACCTTCAAAAAGCTGTCGAACAGAATTGCTTGCATGGTTGAATGATTTGATGTCTCGCATCACTGTTGTTAACCTTAATGCAATTCCACAGGTGCACAAAGTAGAGCAATGTGGCAACGGTGTGCCATACGTGTTAATTCTTACTTTACTATTGCCTACGCCATACCCACCTTTGTTGACAAAGGCTAAAATTCCTGCTAGGCATGATTTTGAATCAGTTGCAAATTTTAAACTTGTTGCTGATGCACTGCAAAAGAATAATATTTCTAGACCAGATGTGCTAACTGATGAAATAGATAAGCTAATTAATGGTGCCTACCAGGCAAACTTGCAGCTACTCCAGTGGTTTCACGGGTTGTACAACACGTTGTTGCAGAGAGTTGATAGACCGGATGTATTTGATAACATTCAGAAAGAGGCATCTGACGCAAACAAGGCAGATGCACAGTCTTTCTCAGATGGCAACATGCCGCAGAATAAATGTATGGTTCCTGACGTTGTAGATGTGGCCGCAGAACATGCAAATTGTTTTTCAGAGGCAACTGTTTTTGATCGAACGTCAGAGATGTTTGCGTCAATAGAGTTGACTACCAGCAAGCAAAAAGATGGCTTGTCTCGAATTGCTCATTCTACGGAAAAGGTCGGTTGTTCCTTGGAGACAGATGGCCGTGTCTCCAAGGCAAGTGAGCGTCCTCACACCGCAGAACAAGGTGGCCAGCGGAAAACACCGCGCAGCGCGTTGTTGGGCCGCCGCGGCTGTTCACCTCCGGCTTCTGCAACTGCCGCATTGGAGAAAAAAACAAAAGCCGCAACTACTGTGAGTAGGAGTTTGAGTGCCTCGCGGACCGTACAGCGTGCGACGAGCCTGAAAGTGGCGCAGTCGCGGCTGTCTGTGGTGAGATCCGGTGACCGAAACGGGAATGTGGCTTCTGGGGAGCAGCGGGCGGCCCTGGCTGGTGGCGTGCTGAGTCGCCGGTGTGTGAATACTGCTGACAATCCACAGAGCGTGGCAAATAGCACAATAACCTCGATTAGCAGCAGCAGAGGAGCCATGAAACGCGGAAGTGCAGTCACTAACGGCTCCAATAATGGCAATAAGAGTTTTCGTGCTAGCGGCACCCGCCCTTTGGTAAACTGCGGTGCTTCTGAGAATAACAGTCGTCTTTTTTCTTCGAGATCAAAGGGCCAACTTGTCTCTGGACACCGGGGCGGGTTAGCTTCGTCGTTTCGGTCTGTCCGGAGTAGTGCGCCTACTGGACTTTTTCAAACGAAGATAACGAGGCTCTCGAATGACTCCTCTGTTGGGTCACAGGGTGTTGTTGTGGCGGGGAACAATGAAGCTCTTTTGGAGCAGAGTGTGATCAAAGCAATGACAGATGAGCGGCAGTTTTTTTATGACAAATTGCGCCAAATTGAGATTTTAGTGGCACCATTGACGGACAAGAAGGGTGTTGATGGTGAGACGATGAAGTTAGCACAGTCTGTTTTAAGTATATTGTATTCTACAAAATGATATTAAATAATGATAATGATAATATTTTATTGTTATCACTATATGTGGGAGTGGGTATTGGTGGTCGGTGGGAAAAGATGTTATTGTTGTCCCAAAAGAAAGCATAGAAACACACAAACCACAATAGTGCGGTTTATTATGAGTATTATGATTACGATTATTATTTTTTTTTTTTTGTTTAAAACAGGGGTGGACAGTATATATGTATTTATTTTTTTTGTTTAAGTTAACAAATAAGCAAATTTTTTTTTGTAATCGTTTGAAATAAAGCAAGAAATATATATTGAGCTTTTATAAATGTTTTGACGTTTATGGGTAAAATATGGTAGACATTCATGTCGAAGGCGCATGCATAAATGGTTCATAACCATTGGATAATGTGACACATGTTGAATATATACATTAGGCTATTTTTATTTTTATTTTTTGGCTTACTTTGATATCTATTTTTGTATAAATATTTTTATGCAATTATGCGCATAAACATATTTTGGATTTATTCATTTATTTATCTTGCTTTGTAAGTAATTTTACATGCAGGGCGGTGTTGATAACAGAGAAATGGGATCAGGACCCTTGTTGCGTCACGCCGTGCGGTCTGAGTATTCAACGCTTACAAACAGCTACACCAGCAATCACTGCGATGTTGCGATGGAAAGTGCCAAGGCAAAAAATAGCAACAGTAGCAATGAAGGTGGTCACCACAGAAGTATTTCTTCCTGGGGATTTACGCCTCTGCAAAAAGAAGCTCGCGCACATAATCGCCATCGACCTTCCGTCGCTGATAAGCAGAAGCAGTCTACTCAAGGGGGCGGGGCGTTAGGCAGAGTATTTCCGCGGCAAACACCGCCACAGCCACCAGTACCAATAGCGATGGGTGGTATTACCACGACAAAGTCGCCGACTTCTTGTGTTAAGAACACGGAATTAGGGAATGTTAACCATGGTTATTGCATTTTTTTAGGACATGTGCCTGAACAGCCATGTTGTGGTGTTTGCAAATATCACCCGCAGGGGGTAGAATGTATAGAGACCAAGAGGGAGAAAAACAGCAATAATACTATGACTAATGTCACTAATAACGGTGTTAATGATAATAGTAATACACCTTTAGCATGTACCACCACTACAAACACTATACAGCACCAGCAGTCCTATGCATCGCGCCCTGCTTTTGCGGGAGGATGGGGAGGGGGAGAGGAGTACTGCATGTATCAATACGGCCATTGTCCATCTCCGGTTTTTCCCCCAACCTATTGGTTGCCCGGTGACAGTTTTGATCACGGATTTTTGCGCCCATGGCATTTGGGTCAAACAGCTCATGATCATGCTGCACATCATTGTGATCATCATCATCATTATCATCATAATAATCATGTCGCTACTGTCGCATCATGCCAATACCATCAGCAGTGCGGTCAACCGCATGCTGCCAGCAACAGGAATCACCACATCAGTTATCCTCATTATCATCATCATCATCAGCAACATCAGCGGCAACATCAGCAACAGCAGCAGCAGCAACATCATCAGCAGCAACAACATCAGCAACAACATCATCAGCAGCAACATCATCATCATCAGCAGCAGCAGCAACATCAGCAGTTGTATCAGTGTCAAAATCAACCGTATCCTCACTGCCATCATTACCAGCATCAACATCATTATTACCATCACCATCATAATCATCATTATTATCAATATCAACAGCAGAATAATTATAATCATTACAATAAGCATCACAATTTTCTTCATGATACCGGGATGAATCCATATGTGAACAGTAAAGAGGCGGATGAGTTCTTGCATACTTGGGTCAATGAGAGTTCTGAAATTGAAATGCTGGATCAAAACAGCCACACGGAGGTGTTTGGCCCAGAAGAAACAGGGAATAGGTCAGAGGATTCTCTTGTAGATGAGGTTTTGTCAAGTAATCACAGTGGGATGCGTGTGCTAAAGACTTCTCATGGCAATTTAGCCTCTTGTTTTTCCGACAGTGGCAGTACAGTTAGTAAGAGAAGTGCTGCCTGTTCTACCGAGCAGGGCAGAGCCAAAGTAAAAACAATGCGACGTGGTTGTGGCAATGTTAGTAGTAGTTTCAGTAACAGTTTGAATCATGGGATTAAAAGCATTGATGCGGCAGTATCAAGCGTGGCTGGAAACAAAATGATAGGCAACTTGTCTTATGCTTCTCCTCCTCCGGCATTGATGTTATCGTATTCAACTAGAGGTGCTTCTCGACAACAGTCATGTTATGATACAATGACGATTTTGGGTTCTCAGAATAAACGTAAACTAGGTTTTGTTGGAAGTTCACATTCTACACCCACTGTTGAGCGTGTTAAGCCGCAGGAGGATTTCTTTTACGCGACGGAAGCACCACAGATAGGGGAGGAGGCAACAAGAAACCACGAGGTTCTGCGACAGGAGTTGACAGAGGACAAGGAAGAGCACGTTGAGGCTGGGAGTGTGGAGAGTGAAAAGCACGAAGACGAACAACAGGGTACTTTAGTGGATGGGGTACCTTGCAATGAGAGGTCGAACAAACTGACAAGAGATGTACTTTATCATACGGGAGCGGAGCCGACTTCAGCAAGTCATTATGATAATCATAATCATATTCATAATCACCATTATCACCAGTTTCATAATCATAATCATAAGCATCATTACTACTGCGACAAAACGCACCTGTCCACATTGTCAACTGGGTCATTGAAAGGCTCTTCCACCTCTTTGGCTATGCAACAACCACAGCAATCTTTTCTTTCTAAAACTCCGGGGCCATGCCCCGCTTCATCAGAGTCTGTATCAGGGGCAAATAATATAAGAGTTGGTGGAGTGAATGGTTTTTTGTTGCCTGCAGCGTCAGAGACATTTGATTCTTGTTCGGGTACTACTGGAAACCAGCACCTTGCTCTTTCTGGTTCCTTGCAACAAAATTTCTTGACATTAAAAGCTGCCGCACTAGATTTGCCTTTTAACTCGGGAGAGCGTCTTATGGAGCGGGGTTCAAACTTTATTTCTCCTGACAAGGAAGCGCAGAGATCACCTTTTTTTGCCAAAAGACAATTTTTTAGACCACTATACAGACATTCTGGGGCTCATGAGGACTTGGTTGATGGGGTAGATGCCGAGTTGAGATTTGATTCTTCTTGTTATGGAAACATTGTTTCATTTGTTGATGCTGTTTCTCCTGCGGTGGTAGTGGATCAAATGGTGCCATTTTATTTTTCTTCCTTGGGGGACGTTTCGCCAGTTGAGCAGAATGTCTCTGGATGTGACACATCTTTTTTGCAGAAATATATGGAGCCCTGTGTTTCCCTGCCAAGTATATGGAAGGCATTGGATCTTCCATTTGCTTGCACTATTCCGTTTTCTAGTCCTGTTTCTTTGGCGGCCATGCGAATGCAGCAGGAACATGTTGTTTACACCCCTTTTCTCAGTGGGTTTCGACTGGGATTTCACAGGGACTCTCCTAGCTACGCAAAACTAAAAGACATAGAGCATCGGACTTTGGGAAATTCTTTATCTGCTCTTTCGCAAGAAAGTTCAGCAAGCAAAAACAGTATATCATCAAAGTTATTGCCATCATTATCATCGCTATCTTCTTCTTCGGCATGCGTTCATAGCGGTACGTTTGTTATTAATAGTGATGTGAAAGCTTCATCCAATGAAGAAAAAGATTCTCTTTTTATGTGTTCATCATTAAATACGTTAGCGGAACCAACATTGAATCAGTCATCGCAGGGCAACATTGAAGAGATTTTAGATGATGCAGTACTGGGGCTTGTTACGTGGGGTGCCATGGAGCGGCCTGATCAACGTAGTCTTGTGTTAGATCAGATAAATGAGCTCGTCGAGTTGAATGAACGGTACTCCGTTCTTCTTAGTGCGACCACAACCGAGCTTGATTACCAGTCGTGGTTTGCAATTCTTTGGCAGCCAGTGTATGATCAAGGTCATTCCGCGAAAAACAGCTGTGGGAGTTTTATTGTTTACTACGCGTTGCGGCCACCACGTCATATGGTGCCGCCCAAAGCTCCAAGTGCTGTGCGGGCGATGAACGCCAACTTTATGTCTCCTGTATTCCGTTGCGATCGTGACGGGGCCCATTTGGATATTTGGACACCAAAATCATTTTCTTTTTTGTCTTTTTTTCCGAGTTCACCCATTATTCCTGGCAAGGTTGCAGGCAATTCCTTGCCAGGGCTAGTAGAGAGTTTTGCTTTTGAAAAAGCAACGGGGTGGAACGAGAGCGACGTCGTGAATGCCGCTCCTTTCCACGGTCCACAAAGTGACTCGTCCAGGAATTGCCTGGATTTTGGACTTTGTGGCTGCGGTGATGTGGTACGAATTCCAGTTGTGGGTATTATTCCTAACCGCTGTCGTGCAGACGTGTGGTTTTTACCGTTTGCTGAAACTCCCTCACAAAGTCTTCATTGCGGAGGTCGAGAAAAAGACGGTGCCGGTGTTTCTTCACGTCGTTGTTATCGAGCCCCGCTGTTTTTGTTAACAGCTGCACTACAGCTTATGTCTTTTAACGCGGTGGAGAGCGTCTGGAGATATGCGTTAAAAAGGAAGGCTCTTTACATGGCTGATGGCGCGTTGTTTGTTGCGATCAACAGCGCAGCTAACTCATCTAATAATGAGGCGAAAGACTGTAAAGCAGCTGCTGACTCTGTTTGTTCACTCAAATCTAAATCAGTTTTGACAATAGCCAAAAGAAAGTTATTTGGGGTGGATCTTATAGCAAATGGGGCGAAGAACTACCGACAATATCGCGAGAGTATTAACACAGACGCTGTCACGGCAACTACACCGGAATGTGGCGACACACAACGTTTAGTGTCTCTTTCAGCGGCCACGCCACTCTCTGAAGTCGCCGCTGTAATTGAGGGATTGCCCGATTTTTATCAGTGGGTGCAATTTGATGTAAACCTGTTGAGCTATGCACAAAATTACGTCTAAAAAAACTGAGGCGTTGGTGGTGGTGTTGACGGGAAATGGAGGAAATAAAGAATGAAAAAAAAAATTTATCTACATATATATATATATATAGTAAGCAAGCAAATGCGCATTTATATAAATATACAGTCAGAAAAAAAAAAAAAAAAAAAAAAAAAAAAAAAAAAAAAAAAAAAAAAAAAAAAAAAAAAAAAAAAAAAAAAAAAAGAAAAAACAAAAAAACAAGAAAAAAAAAATAACAAAAACAAAAACAAAAACAAAAAACTGGACAACAGACAAGAGCGACAAGAACAACAACAACAATAAAAAAGAAAAAAACGTACAAAAAAAGAATAAAAAGAAGAAAAAACGCACATAGATATGTGTATTGATTTTTGCCGATTTACATGTTTTGCATTATTATTATTGGTTATAATTCAAAGGCTCTTGTAGTTGTAGTTTTGAGGTAAATTATAATATTGATCCCTCATTTTTTTTTTTTTTTTTTTTTTTGTATTTGCAGTCGTGTGTGTGTGTGTGTGTGATGTATATAAATGTTATAAATATACATATATATATATGTATATATACGTATGTATAACATTTACAGTTATATTTAAATGTGTGTTTTTGTGTTTTGGGCGAGGAGAGTTTAAAGGAAGAGGGAGACTTTGGTGAAGTGGAATGTGTGATGAAAGAACATTTCTACAAATATATATATATATATATATATATATTTGTAGAAATGCATAACAATGTGTAGATATTGAAGAGAAAAAATAATCGTAAAAAGTGAGGGAGGTGTTCTGCAAATGTGCTTGAGAATGAAAAATAGTTGGAAAACTAAATCAATATTAAAAACCAGAACGAAAAACGAAAACAAACAAACAAACAAGCACAAAAAAAAAAAATGATCAAACCACCAACAAAAACAAACCAACAAACCAACAACAACAACAAAAAAAAAACAATTGCTTTAAAAAGAAAGGCAACAACAACAACAACAAAAAAAAAAAAAAAAACAAAAAGAAAATAGCTTTTTAGGCAATGCTATGTATAAACATATATATATATATATATGTTTATGTACTTTTACGTATGGTGTCTGGCTTCTTGTACCACATATATTTTTTGGCATTTTTACAATATGTAGTGTATTTTATTTTTAGAGTTTTCAATTTATTTATTTACATATATATATATTTTTTTTATTTGCTTCTATTTTTTTTTTTTTTTTAGCTTGAGAACGCTATAGTTTTTGGTGTGTGCTTTTTAAAATATATGATTTTTTTTTTTTTATTAATAAGAAAAAAGTCGTTTTTTTTTTTTTTGTATCGATGCAGTTTTTTTTTTTTGTTTTGCAAATTTCAGTGTTGTTTGGGCGTTAGCAGTGCGGGTTTGTTTGTTCTCTGGTTATTCATATTGCATATATATACATATATATATATATGATGCAGTATATACGGCGTATACATAAAACAATTATATATATATATATATATATATATATATATAATTCGTCTTATTGTTTTTTATGTGTGTTTTTGTTGACACCATGCAAGTCATAAATACCACATATATTTATGTATTTGTTTTTCTTATCAAACATATTATTGATTATGAAGAGATTTGAGGCAGGAATTGTGGAGTATTTTATTTTATTTTGTTTTATTTTTATTTTTATTTTTTTTTTTTTTGGTGAAGAAAGCAGGAGCGAAGGTGCTGACAGAAGGAATTAAGGAGAGGTGGTGAGGGAGATGCTTCGCTGGACAGGCGGCAGCAAAGCCCGCGCGTCGATCTTGCAAGGCGCCAGTCATCCTTATGGTTGTGACGCTGTTGGCGTTGCTCGTTCCCGTAGTGGCCTTCACTGCACTGACACAAGACCGCAGGAGCGACGTTTGCGGCATCATTCTTTTCGTCACAACTTTGACGGAAAAAATAGCAAAGGGAAACAAACTCAGAGGCCGTCTGTCATGAGGTCAAAAAGCTGTGGAAAAACATCTGTCTCGCCGTCACGCGGGTCTCGCGGCGGGCCGTGGTCCCCTCCCTCCTCTACTCAGGACGACGGTGAGCGCGGTGTGGACTGCATGGCGCTAGAGTGGTCCCTGAAGGCTGCCGCTGTTGCCTCTACTCCGCTGGCGCAAAGGCTGCCAGATACGCGAACTGCGCCACTGAAAGCTATTGCTTTGGAGCAACCCGTTGCGGCTGAGCGCCCGCTGATGACTTGCGGCGGCGCGGTTTCTGCTGTCGCGGACTTGGAAGAGCCAACAGGTTCACTGCCGCTTTTTGTGTTTGATGGAGGGAATGCGTTGCTGCCGCATCGTGACCCTAAATTATGGAGCCCTTTACGGAGTGGGTCGTGGCCGCTGCAAGAATCTGTTGAAGGCTGGCAGCCGCAGTCTTGTGGTGGTGATTTTTTTTTGTCTTCCGAGTTGGGGGAGGTGGAGCATGAATCATCTGACGTTTTTTTTGACCGTCGCACTCCTTTTGCCTCGTTTAGTTCTTCTCCAAAGGCCCACTGTACATCCGCATGGCTGGATGAACCTGTGACGCTGCTAACGCACGAAGGTTTTCCCTATAATATAT
The DNA here is from genome assembly GCA_036321205.1 of Trypanosoma caninum. NCBI lineage: Eukaryota > Euglenozoa > Kinetoplastea > Trypanosomatida > Trypanosomatidae > Trypanosoma > Trypanosoma caninum. The sequence continues at coordinate 34,551 of JAWVMR010000017.1, read as the reverse complement.
TGGACGGAGAATGTGATGGACCTGCAGGAGGTGATGCTTTTTTTGCTCCTGTCGCTACTGTGACATCTCAAGGAGCAGTGCCCGATACAGGTGAGAGTTTTTGCTGGTTGCCAGATCACTGCGACAGAGAGACGGGGACGACTGCCTTTTCGTACTGCGACGCTCCACCTGATTACTGTGAGTCGGGAGCGTTTCTTGCAGCGGATCAGTTGCCGCGAGAATCATTGCACGCTTCAGTAACGACTGTATCAGCGTTTGCCTCACTGCTCAATAAGTGGCATCAGGGACAAGGCGCCGCTGCGCATGTGCACCACGCGGAGCCGCCATCCACGCAGGATGAGTGTGAGTGGGGTGGCGTACATCGGGCGTGGTTTGGCGGGGGTGTTGCGGCGCCGTGGCCAAGTAGCGGGTTGCCCGACGTTGGACTGCACGTCCCGGCTCACACGACATCTGCTGGACGGGGCGGGAGGGGTGGCAAAAGGGGAAGGGGCGGTGCTGCTCGTGCCCAGTCTCACGGGCTCTCGCTTAATCTTTCTGGGGGTGTTCCAGCTGCGCGGTATCAGGCATTTCAGCGTCGGAATCGGAAGAGCTGACGTTTTTTACTCAGAATTGGGGGTGAGTTTGAGAGGACAGTGCTAACGACTTGATGGGAAAGCAGAAGAATAGTAAATAATTTTTGCTGTGCCTATGACCTTATTTTTATTTATTTATTTTTTTTTGATGCATGTACCGTGATTATACAGATATTTTTGGTTTTATTTCTGTTTTTAGTTTTATTTTTATTTTTTGCTAGATATCATTATGATTATGATTATTATTTTTTTTGCAGATTCATAAAAAAAAAAAAAAAAAAAAACGAGATATGCGTTTGATAATAATTATTGGTTATAATGCCAATAAGGAGGAAAATGAATAATAGTGTTATCCTGAGTACTAGCAATATATACATATGCATATACTTGATGCTTAGTTTAGCCAGTCTCTAGGTGATGCTGTAAACACACGCACACAAATATATATATATATATATATATTCATATATATATATTTTTTTTTTTTTGTTTAGAAAGAGTGGTGTAATGAAAAGCGTTGGGTAAGTGGGAATAAAATTTTTTTTTCTTTTCCCCTTAAAAAAAAAACAAAAAAAACTTTTGATACATGTAAATGCAAGCAGTTTTGTATTATTATTATTGTCATTGTCAGCACAGCTATTGCATTATTATTATATATATATATTATTTATTTTTGGTAGGGATTTTCTAATATAGTGACTGAACAATGGTGGATGTATGGTTTCATGCGACGCAGAAGAAGTACGAGTTGTTTTTTGATATGAAGCTTAGACTTTACGAGGAGGCTTGTGTTTCTATCGCTGAAAGCTTTTATAGAAATCACAATTGCACTGACCCTGTTGTTATGGAAAAAATGGAGCAAGAGCTTTGGCCATGTTTTTTGAATGATATATTCATTACAAAGCCGTTAGCAACACGCAATGCATATGACTTTACTGATGCGATTGAGCGGCAGTTGCATGTTGCTTTTAGTGGTTTGGACAATGGCTACACCATAAACGAAGAAGATAAAATTGCATTTGAACATGCAATGTTTCCTAGCACGATGCATAATGCCGCTGTTTCCTCCGCAGACATGGGTTGTAAGCCCCAACTCTACGGGGAGTTGACATCAATGGGTGTTCGTCAGTTGCATCGGATTGTACTGCAGTGTCTTGGACAGATTGGTGTCGTGACATATTTAGACAAAGGGAAGAAGGACGAAAAAGCTGCACACTGTTCATCTCCGCGCCGTTTTCACTCTCTTGTAGCGATTGATATAGGAAGCGGCACAGGAAAGCTGCTTTTTGAGTGGTCTCTTCTTTCTCAGCGGGACGCTCCCCAGCTGGGCTGGACGCACGTTGGGTTGGAGTTGGCGCCGTCGCGGATGTCTGTGGCCCGGAGTGCTATTCCGGGGAGTGCGTCGCTCGCGTACTGTCATGAGAGGCGGCGCTGGTGTGTGGAGACGAAATGCGGCGGTTATGGGGAACGAGGAGTGCGTGTGGTTTTGGGGGAGGCTGATGTTTTTGCACCAGGGCTCCTTTCGAACGAGACGTTTTTCCCCATTGCGAGCAGTGTTGCGGTGCGTGCACTAGGCATTAGCGGTTGCGGGGGCGGCGACAGGGATATTGAGGGTGATGATGACGCCGTTGCTGACGGTTTGTCTTGTCATCTTGCGATTTTCTTTTGCGGGTTAGGGTTTGCAGAGTATGACGTTCGTGAGTTATGCGCCGGGCTGGAGCGTATGTGGCTAACGCCCCATATATCATCATCATCATTATCATCATCATGGAAGAGTTTAACATGCGTGTTTCTTTTGCGGAAGTTTGTGGAATTGGATTTCTTTCCATTATTTTCTTTTTGCACTAAAACTAGTGGACCTGTTGACTCTAACGCAAACTATTTTTACAAAGTAGCACTGAACACCACGTGGATGGACGATGCTCCTGCGTGGGTGTTGTCGCTCTCTCGTGTGTGATTTTATGAAGGAGAAGCACGGTACCAAATAAGGAAAACAATACGTTTTAATTGCAGACAAACAACAGATGTTTTTTTTTTTTTTTTTTTTTTTGCATCAGGCAAAATATTATTTATATATTTTACGGATCACTGAGTTCACAAGCGCCTTTTAGCAGTATTTGTTTTTTTTGTGCGCAGATACACATATACGTGTGCGTTACAAAAACGGATGCGAATGCAAGAATAAAAATAGAAGTGCATTTATTTTTACGCACAAGATGGATTATTATTATTATCAATATTATTGCTGTTATTATATATATATGTATATGTATTTTTGCATGGCCACCAGGGCAAACGTAATTTATAAGCGGTGAAAATTTAAACTAAACAAAAAACAAAACATAAAGAAAGAGCAACAAGAAAAGAAAAAAAAAAAAAAAGAAGCAGGAAGGATTGAAATATAAGCATGACTTCATTTATTTTAGATTACTTGGCAGGCAAATCAAATTTGATATCTTTTATTGTTGGTGCTGGGGGTGTAAGTTTATTTCTGTATTTTGCGTACCGTGGGACTTTTTTGCGCAATTTGGTTCCACGCATCCGCTCGTCTCCTCCTGTTTTGCGTGGCATCATTGCGGGCGCAGAACCTGAAATTGCCTTGGAAAGAGCAATTAGCCAAATTTCTTCTGGGGGGATTGTAACGCTGGGAGAGTTGGTCTTTTATTTTCGCGGAAGCAAAAATGAAAAGGTTATTAGGCTTGATGGGGCGCTCTGCGCGTACATACAGCGCATCTTAGACGCAAAGACCACCAGTTTAAAAGTCCCACCGACATTTTATGGTAATTCGCGGGCGCGTGAAATGTTGCGTCAGTTGTGCCGCTGCACCGAGCAGGCCGCACGGCTGGAGGAGGAGAGGGCGACCTCCTTTGACGCCGCGAATCCAGAGCACATGCAACTGCTGCGGGAGTTGTGGGTGGCAGCAGGGAAGTCGCCCGCGCAGTTTTTGCATCACAGTGAGGAGTGGTCCGCGTTTGGGTTTCAGGGGCTTGACCCCGCGACGGACCTGCGCGGGGGCGGTGTGTTGGCCCTGCGGCAGTTTGTGGACTTTGCCCAAACACACAACGATGAGTTTAGAGAGATGCTGGCCTTCAACAAGGAGATGCTTGCTACAGGCAGGCACAGCTGGTATCTTCTTGCTGTCGTTTCTATCCAGTTCACGGCGCAGTTGTTGCTGCAGCAGTACCACAGTTTTTATCTGCCACAGCTAGAGGTGCTTTACGATACGATAAAGGTGAGCGGCGATGACGGTGCTGGGCGCTACGTTGGCACTGCGCGCCCAGCCGTACTGAGGCGCTGCAGGGAGAAGAAGGAGGCAACGTCTGCTTGCGGTGGTGAGGGCTCTGACACTGTCTGGGAAGCGGAGAGTGACTTTGAGGTAGGCTTTTACACTCTGCACCATCATTTGCTACGACATTTCAAGATATGCTGGCACAGGGACTTGCCCCATGTTATGGAGTACGGCAATTACATTCCGACTGTATTTGATAGCTTTTTTGTGCGAGAACGAGTATAATGGGTTTGTAGGGAGCTTTCTTTCTTTCTTTCTTTTTTTTTCTTTCTCTCTCTTTTTTTTTTTTCTCCTGTGTTTAGATGGTTGGTGTGCATGTGCGTGGATGGAGGTAATATGGTGTCTACCCCTACGTGCGTTTTTTGTTATCGGTTTTTATTTGCTTGAGGTGACAACTCAACGTGCTGCCATCTATAAATGGTATTGAACAAGCAAAAGCTATCATATATATATTTTTTGTATATTTTGAGAGGGAAGAGTCTTACTATCAATATTTGGAGTATTGTATTCACTTGTTTTTGTTGTCTTATTGTTGTTACTTTTATTACATTCACTATGGGTTATATTTTCACATACAATGGGGTGGTGTGTGCAAGGGGAAGAACATATATATATATATATTTTTTTTTTTTTATTTTAATTAAAAAAAGTACTTGTTTATTATTTAGGGCGATAAACGTATCAATTACACGAACATAAGAAAAAAAAAAAAAGGGAAATAAGCGAATAATAGACAAAAGCGTTACAAAAAGGTTGGAGGTGGCGAAAGAGACTTTTTAACACTAGCTTAAGCTGATTGTTACTATTATTTTAATTTTTTTTTACCAATACAAACAAACAGTGTATTATTATTAAAAAAAAATAGCAGAGGCTTATTATTTTTAAAGTTTATATAGGAGAGCAAAGGGGCAGGGGAAAAGGAGAGTACCCTAAAAAGGCTTATTACAACCGTCTCTTAATATTTTTCTCTCTCTCTCTCTCTCTCTTTTTTTTTTTTAGCGGCGAGAACAAAAAAAAAAAAGAATATAGTTTTACTGGAGATTGCGGTGGTCGTGGCGTTAACACCCATTAAAAGGAAGACTAGGGGCTTGCAATGACGGCTTCCCCGCGACTGAATGCGAACGCAAAGGAGTGGCAGCCGCTTGCTGCGGGGCCTGCGCAGTTCACGCTCCCCGCCGCTACGGGCCCCGCGGATGACGGCGTGCTGCAGGGGAGCCCCCCGATATATTACCCCTCCTTTGCGCGGGTCAGGCCGTTGACGAGCGCGGACCGCACTGCCGGTGGCGGCTCGGTGGAATTAGACGGAGTGAAGTGGGCGGAGGAGTTTGAGCGCGTTATGGTTCTCACGCGGGAGCTTATTGAGCGACAGCTGAGTGGCGAGACAGACAGCACCAAGAAGGTTGACGCGAATCAGAGTAGCAACGGCACTGACACGCCTGCCACAGCCCCCGAGTGCCCACCATCAGGGAAGTCGCCCAGTGTAGTCGCTGCCCTGGCGGATACCAGTAGATATCCCGCACTTCCAGGCTTTGATGAGGTGAGGCCGCTAGTGAACAACGGCAAGTGGGTTAACGCTCCAGCCGTGTTGATTAAAAAAAACACCGCAAATGGGGGAGGCGAAGCGCGTACAAAATCAACACCAGCGGCCGTACCTGGATCATCTTTATCTGTTACTGGTGTACAGGAGTTTGACGAGCACGGGCGACCACTTCCACCCCTTACTTCAAAGGGCAACCGACGATGGAAGAAGCCTACAAAGGCACAACAGAAGCGTGAGATGGCCCAAAAAAATGCATTTGAGGCATTTGCTAACGCTCTTTTACACAGTGTTTCTCCTTTTATGGCACCGCTTCGTGAGCGCTGCAAGACTTCGCTTCCGCATATCAAGGTTGATCAACGTTTTGGAAAAAGTGGGCAGCCACAAACAGCTGTGGCGCACTTTGTTGTTGCACCGCTAGTAACGAATTACCGACCGCGTCATTTTCACGATCTTACGCCCGGGGATTTGATGGAGTTCCACTACGATTTTGCCCAAGTGCTGAAGCAGCTCAGGTCTGCAAGTGATATTCTTATTGGCTACGGCCCTGTGTGGAAGCGCTACGCGGTGCCATATTGTTATGTCAACTGTAAGGAATATAGACAAGAGGTGCTTAGTTTGTGTCCTGATGAAGTGCCGAATATGCGATCTGAGGCAGTTTATGAGGATGATATAGTGAAGAACATAACAGAGGTGGTGCTTGCTGTTGAGGGGCTTGAGGCGTTGCAAAGTATGTCTATTATTCAAGCAATGAGTCGCCGTGTGAACCTGGCTCCACTATTTGACGCTTTTGACGCCATATTTCACCCAATTGAGAACTACCGTATTGTTATTCGCGATCTACACAGTGCGCCGTCAACATTCTTGATTCACACTTCTCATAATGAGATTGAACAAAAGCCATCACCTCTTGTCTTGTACAACGATCCGGATCTTTGGTCTGATCTTCCTGTTGTTGCCCGTATCCGTGTTGAGGAAACATCGACAACAGGCCTTCCTAGCAACCACACTATAGAAACGACAGAGTCTTTTACCAAGTGTAGACCAAGCAAACAGACTGCTGCTGGTCACGTTCCTGTTAAGAATGGTCACATAACCACAACTCACCGTCACAACAATCGCAATGAAAACAAAAATACAGGGAAAACTTATTCATTGGCTGTACTGTTACCCATAATGGGAAGTTTTTTATGTTTAGCTGTAACTGTTGGCATGTTGTGGCGGCGAAAGTTTAAACATTAATTACCACGAATAACGAAGGATTGTGGTGTGTGTGTATGTGTGTGTATGTTTTGTAAAAAAAAAAAATTACGAGTAATTTTGAGAATTAAGAAAATAAAAACAAAAACAAACAAGAAATTAAACTTAAAGGAATTAAGGGGAGTTGAGAGGGGAAAACACACACAGACATATATACACACACACACACACACACGCATCAGTTATGTAGTAAAAAGTAAGCTGTGTAGCTGAAGAGTTAGATATGCGCATGGCTCAGATTTTTTTTTTTTCTTTGTTTATTATTATTTTGATATTAGTGTTGCAAAATTAAGGATTTTTGTAGGAGTTAAAGGTGTTGTTGTTGTGGCCCAAGTATGATATTGGAGAGGATAGTGATACATGTGGCCAAGAGAGAAAAAAAAAAAAATGTTAGAAGAAATTTAAAAGAAACGCAACGAAAAAAAAAAAAAAGGAAAAAGGAAAAAAGAAAAAAAGGTGATATTATTATTGCTTGTGTTTTGTAACAGCGGCAAAATAAAAAAAAAAAAGGAAAAAGAGAAAAAATGCTGTTTATATATATATATGTATATATACACATATATATCTTATACGAAGCAATGTTTTTTTTTTTTTTTTTTTTGTTTTTGTGTGATATTGGGTTTCTATTATTGGTATTATTTTTTTTTTTATTTTGATGAGGAGAGGGATTACCACTAGCAGTTTAGGGTTAGGGTACAAGCAGTGAACAAAAATTTTACCGTTAGTTTTTTTTTTTTTTTTGTGACAAAATTTTATTAATCTTATTGAAAGGTTTTGCACCACTATCTATATATCTATATATATATATATCTGTATAATGTACAATTTTATATGTTTGTATATCTGTGTATTTGTTCTTGTTCATGCTGTTTTTTTTTTTTTTTTTTTTTTAGGCAAGTACAGCGACACGTTGTCTTTCTTTTTTTTTACTGATATACCATGCTGAAATGTTCTTGCAGATTGTGGAGTTGGTTGTGATTAAAGGTGTGTGTTTGTGTGTGTGTGGAGAGAGAGAAAAGGAATGAAAATGCCTATGTTATAAGGGAGAGGCGTTTAAATAACTATATGTGGAGAGAGTATTTATCTATCTGTCTATTTATTTATATATATAAATAACTACTACATATATATATATATATATTAAAAATGATATATGTATTTTTATGTCATTTTTTTTTTTTTTTTTGTGTGTGAGAGTGATTGTGTAACTTTTTTTTTTTTTATTGTTTTTTATTTTATTTCCTGGGGTGGGGTTGTGGTGGGGAGAGGAGGGGAGGGAGATCAGGAGTAGTCCTTTGCCGACACAATAAAGAGGGTTGGTAAGAGTGTGACAAAGCAGGAAAGAAAGGGAGAAAAAAAAAAAAAAACCGAGTATTTTTACATTTGTCTTTTTGGGAAAAGAGAGGCAGTTTTTTTTTTTTTTTTTGTTTGGTTTTAGAACAGAAACACAAGGTAATTTATTTTGTTAGTTTTATTTTATATTTTAAAAGCAGTTGGGTCAAAAAAAAAAAAAAAAAAAAAAAAAGAAGAGGCGGTGAGTGTTGAAGGAAGTTTTTATGTTTTTTGAGTCGAATAGAACTAGGCCGAATGTGCGTGAATGCGGACATGCACTGCGACGTGTGGGTAGCGGCGATGGTGGTTGTTCTGCCTGTTACGTAAACGATGAGGAGGGTGATTTTGACGATGTGCCGCAACCAAGTCTTTTGCCACCAAAACCGGAGCCGCGTGTTCCCGCTGCTGTTGTTTCTTTGCGCAACGCAGATAAAGGGGCATCTGGTTATTTAACTAGTCTGGAGAGGGTGTCTAGGGCGACATCGCAACTTGCGAGATCTGTGGCCGGTTGGACCTCTCTTCTTGGTCAACTGCAGGGAGGGGCATCGGTGAGTCATTTGCAGCGACTAGACCTTAGCGGCACTGTTATGAACAATGGGGACTGGAGCTGGTTTTGTCGAGATGTTTTACCGACAATGGTCAGTTTGTCGTTTTTAAAATTGTCGCGGACTGGACTCACGGACAGGCGTTTGGTGCAGCTTTTCCAAGACTGTCAGATGGACCGTGTGCACTCTGGCGCCGCGTTGTCGTCATCGTCATTTTCAGTATTGTCAAAACAGTCAACCTCGTGTTTATCTTCGCGGCACAGCGGTATTCGTGACGTCTCGCGTGCGCCGAGGTCAAGGAGTTCTACCGCGGACACTCTGGCAGCGACGAAGACGTTGACTGCTGCTGTTGTGGGGCAAGAGTTTTTGCGCAGGCTGACCGTTTTGGACTTGGGCTGGAATCATTTAACCTATAGAAGTGCAGTGCCTCTTGGGAAGTTTCTTCTTTTTGCAGCGGACACCCTTGATGAACTGCACCTGTTAGGAAATCCTTTGCAGGACTATGGCTTCCAAATTCTGGGAATTTATTTAGCAAAGCTTCATCTATCGTCATTGCTAGGGGAGCAACATCTTTTTTCTTCATCGCTGGTACGGCGGTATTTGCATTTTTTAAAGCAGACTGAGGAGGAGAAGGAGAAGGACGGAAGGCGGGCCAGCAAAGGGGCTTCACAACCGCAGCACGCAGCGAGGCGAGTGCCTTCACATGCGCTAACGTCTAGTGAATTGTGGGATGTTAGAAGCAGCAGTCAGAGTGACACGCATTTCTTTTTTGGAATATCGTTTTTAGACCTGCGTGATTGTCAGGCATCTGCGCGTGGTGTATCTGAGGTTCTTGCTGGCGCGAGCCGCGCGCATAGACTAGAGACACTTCTTTTGGCTTGCAACACCGCCACGCAACGGATGTCAACATCACTTGATTCTGCAGACGCAGTTAATCAAACTGTTGCTACTACGCTATGTGGAAAAAATGATAATGGAAGTAAGGACACAAGATCTGCAGCGGTTGTCGGCAGGTTTTCTAGCTTTAGGGAGCTTCACCATCCATGTGCACTAAAAACGGTAAGCCTTTGCGGTGTTTTGCTCTCCAAGTTGTGCACACCTATAGGTTGTCGTGAACTTTTTTTAAATCTTTTTTTTTGTTGCCCAGAGTTGCTTTCATTGGATGTGTCTGAGAGCTTTGACCGTGCGCTGGTGTCTCCTTCCTTGCTACTTCAGGTGCTGAGTGGGGGACAACGGCTTCTGGGTCTTTCTTTTTCTCACCAGCGCATGGCGTTGGGGTCAAGGGAGTCGGCAGAGTTTACATTGGATTTCGTGATGATTGGTGAGCAGGCGTGTGTGGGGGACATTTTTTGCGAACTACTTGCACACGCAGCATTTAATGCGGAGCGACGACACAGCATGGCTCCATCTGCGTTTTGTTATTTGCAGGAGTTGCATTTAAATGGCACCGGAATTACGGATGTGGCGGCGCAAGGATTGGCGTTTGCTGTTCGCTCTTCAGACTTGACGGGTGTTTTATCGTCTTTGACGGTGCTTAACATGGCAGATAATCTTCTCACCGTTTCTGGTTGTCTTCTAATAATGCACGCCTTTATTCTTGACTGGTCCTCCCCTCCATCCCTGCTTTCTGCCTTGGCACTTCATGGAAATGAGGGAGTTCACCATAATGACGCCGATGCCATTTCAACTCTTCGACAGGTTGCTGATGCTGCTGTGCAGCGACGGTGTGAGGAACGTCGTATGTATGATCATAAAAGTCTCACTGTGCCGCTGCTACCTTTGAGTATTCATCTTGGTGGTGCGGGCGCTGCGGCGTTTACTGTTGTAAGCAATGAGGAGGTTTCATTTACGAGTTTTTTTGCTAAGCCTGCCGATCGCAAGGCAGAAGGCAAAGAGGATGATGGTGACAGAGATCTCTTATTCAAAATGGAGGGAGTAACCAGTAATACAAAGTCAACTCTAACTGTTGCTAATTCTGTTTGCGGTGAGGGTGCTGTTGGTGGCAGTGATAGTGGTTGTCTTTCACCAGATCACCTTAGAGCAAGCAAGACTATCTCTTCCGCAGAAGTTTCTATTAGGAACCACGCATCGTCTCATGTTCCATCTAAGGCTCAAGTGGCGGCTCCCTGTGAACTCAGCACTATTCACGCAAGAGAGTCACCACAGCGTTTTTTTTCTAATCAAGTTTCGCCGTCAATTCCATGGCATCTACAAAATTTTTCACGTGTTTCTGGTGTGTGGCAAGAGCAGGAGGGAAATAGAGAGGAAAAAAAGCCTAAAAAAAGATTGGGGCCGCGGCTTTTGTCACCTGCATTTGTCAACGATTCCTTGTCTGGTGGCAAAAATACGTCTAGCGAATATATGAAGGTTGAGGGATTAAGGAACAGTTTTTCTGCTGCCATGATAAGACGTTCAGCGGACTTGCCTGCGCAGAATGCTGTTTGTTCCATTTTTTCTGCTTCTTTGGAACAGTGCAAAGGAGGGGAAATAACAAGGAAAGAAGCAGGTGCGCATTACGCGCGGCGTCTGTTTTGCGGTGATGATGATACAGCAGTACGACCACCACTATTTTTGAATCAACAAGAGTCAGAAAAGAGGGAGGGGGAGAAAATACAACAAGACAATGTGTTGCCTTCTTTGGACAGAAACTCGTTTTTTTTTTCGGGATCTTCAAAAAATTTTGAGTTTGGCTCTCTTTTTGTGTCAAAGGATGACAATAAGGTTAACGGCTTGTGGAATGGGTCTGTGCCAGATGTGTCGCTGCTGGCTAATATCAACCACACTGACGGGAAAGAAAAGAGACATGTTCCACATATCTATGCTGAGACAGTACCTTGTTGTGAAGAAAACGAGATGAGCGCGGCAAACTCTTTAGGTAACGCACCACGAGCAACAGTTGAGCCTAAAACGGCTACGATACTTACAAAAGACAAGCCGCATAAGGAGGAGAATGAACAGGATATTTTTGTGATGCCGACGGAGACTGATATTGTTACGAAGGAACAAGAGGCTAATGCTAGCAATTCAGAAGTTCAGGGGCAAACACATGCTGAACAAGTTGAAAAAAAGGAATTATTAATGAAGACAAAAATAACAAGAACAATACCGTCGCCTGTACATGAGAGTCCTATGGACCGTATTCAATCTTCTTTGTTTTGTGATTTTTCTAATGCTGGTGTGGCTGCTGAAAAAAAATACAAAGGAACCGATTTGGATGACGTTAATCAGTCGTTGCAGTCGCAGGATGAGGAGAACCACACTGACAACGACGATTTAGAGACTGGGTTGTTCTGCAACCGCATTATTTATACGGCTGAAAAAGAACATGCAAATGGGAAGGAAGAAAATGAGGTTTTGTATAATGGGGAAAATACACGTCGATTGGAGAGGCATGCCTTGTTATATGAGCATCCTGAGGGGCATGTGCTTTGTCGTGGCTGGAAATTACTAAACCGTAGCGATTCTGCTGGGGCGGATGCACGTAAATGTGCTGAGCGTGACATTTTGGATCTTTTGCAACCACAGGATAACCAGCAGGGGCAAGTGGTAAGTGCTGTGACATTGATGTTAGAATCACCTGGGGTTGTGGACAAGGATGTAGAAAGCTGTGGTGGTGGTACTGCCACTTCAAAGTTGTGGGTTGTATCAAATGAGCGCCGTTCTGTTCTTGCGGAAAGGATGAAGCGTGGTGCAGACACAAATCCCTGGAGCGTTGCGTTTCCACGTCTTGCCGGGATGTTGAGGCAGACCGCGGAGGACACTGTAGAAATTGTTGATGCCATGCTGTACGCCGCAGATGGCCTACTTCCAGCGGAGTATTGCGGTGTTTCTGCGGAGGGCCTGGTGCACGCGTGGCACGGGGCAGAGGATAAGTTATTGGCCGAACTTGGCGCTGTTCTTGGTGCTGCTAATGATAGGGGAACGCCTACGACCGAAGTGACTGTGAATGAGAAAGAGACTTCTTTATCCAGGTCGTCGTTTCTTGCTACATACACGGGCAGTGGTAGTGTTAGTGGTGCTGCCAATGTTTTATCTGTTGGAGGCGGGGCGGAGCCATCTTTTGGTGAGAATCCGCACATTTTCTGGCAGCAGGTGAAACAGGAGGTTGAATACGAATCTGAGGGCCAACTAATTGAGGGAGACACAACTGCAGCTTGTGGCATGGTCTCTCTGCTGTCGGTGGTTGACGGATCAAGTGAGGGACGGAGATCACCGGAGACAACACAAGCTGAGCCGCCTTCTCAAGCGCTACGGTTGATTCCGCCTGTAGAGAACAGCACACATTTAGATGCATCACGGCTCTTGACTGTTGCCACTAATAATGATACTGAGGCTGTCACTAATAGCAACAATCGAGTCGCTTCAGATGGTGGTGGTGGTGGTGAGGCTCTCACGCGTCCAGAACAACGATTGTCACATGTTCACGTGAAGACATTTTCTTTTTTTCTTCCACACCCAGAAGGACACTGCTTTTGTCGTGGGTGGAATCTTTTGCACCGTGCAGACTCCGTGGGAGAAGAGGCTAGAGAACGACTGGAGAAGGATGTGTTGTTATTTTTGCGGGCACAGTCCTCTGAAAATGGCTTTGGAGAAAGTGAAGGTAACACTGGCGGTGTTGGTGGCGCCGTACCTGCGACATCAATTGTTGAGTCAGTTTCTTTTTTATGGGGGGAGGCTTTGACGACAATGCAACTGCGTGTGGTGACGAGCGAACGTCGGGCTACCATATCAAGACAGCTTCAACAAATCATAAATGATGGAAATACATCATTGCCGCGTTTTACACAGTTTCTTAATGGTAACAGAACGTATGACATCATCGATCTTGTGGGGACATATCTGCAGCGGCAGCCATTGGAGGAATTGCATAAACGTATTATTAGTCGCTTTTTTTCAGTAAGTACGCTGGTGCATTACTACCACGGCAATGAGACTGCTATGCTGAGTGAGATTGGTGCTGCAGACATGGCGCAACTAGTAGAGACCGTTGTTTTTAACGCTAATGGCGATACACATCATGGTGGTGGTAGCGGTAGTAGTAGTGGTGATAATGATAATAGTATTGCTTCTAGTGTTGCTGATGCATTAGCAGAGTCAGGTGATGTATTTGATAACAACGATCATCATTACAATTACGATAGCGGGTACTCAAAAGAGGTTGTACATAGCACCGCACCGGAGAGGCTGAATGTGGGAAACTCACAGGAGGTGTTGCTGCTGGAACATGATGTAAATGGCAATCAGGGGATTAGCAAATCAACACAGCAGCGCGTTGTGGGGAATACTAACAACTACGACGACAAAGTAGTTTCACTTGGGAAAGAAGAAGAGATAATGGGTGGCGGTAGTAATTTTCATAGTGCCTCTAAAAAAAGTGACTCCTTCACTAGTCCTGGTGTTTTTGACTTTTTTTCAGTTACTGAAGAGTCTTCAAATATACTGCCGTTGGCATTACGTGAAAGGGACGGTTGGATGAGTATGAGTCAGACAGGTACCATGAATGAAAATAGTATTCCTGAGTGTGTCAACAACACAACAGCGGTTATTAACCGCAGCTTTGCAGATGTGATGCGTCGTTTGTATTTTGTCGCGTACAATGCGATTGTGCAAGGGGAAATCTTGTTGGATAAAAGGCAGCGGCGCAAGGTGCGTATTTGCAAAGGAATATGGGATCGGCAATCTGTTACCATTGCTGTAGAATGGGATGTATTTCTTGTTGTGCATTTTGTGAAAAAGACAAAACTTGGATTGACGTCTCGCAAGTCACTTTTCACAGTGCACCCCGTTGCCTCTGGTGTGCACTGTTTTATTGACACCAGCAGCGCTGGGAGTCAACAGCATAATCTTAATATTATTTTGGAACGTGAGTACAGTCCAGAGGAACTTGGCTTCTCATTGCCTAATACAGGGCGAAGACTGCAGGAGGCGATAACGCCAGAAGAATCGAGAAGTTGTGGCGTATCATCTGGACGCTGGGCATTGCAACATGGTTTATTCAGCGATAACAGTAGTAATAACAACAATAATAACAACAGTAGCATTTACCGTAGGTCTTTGTTTTTAGATCAGTCGGGTTATACGGTATCGTTACCAGGTATGTCTCAGCTTACCCAGCGAGCACTGTCGATTAAGGTGACGTTGTGTAGTTTCTCAAAAGCGGAGGAGGCTGCATCAGCGATTTGCGTCGCGGGACAGCGCGCTAAAAGTATGATGCAACAGTCAATTGCGGCGCAGGACAGTCACTCTACAAGTTGTCCTTCGCTTTTAGCGACGCCGATTTAAGTTTTTAGCAGTGGCGGCCTGTAGTTGGAGGGGGGGAGAAAATATATATATATATGTATATATATATATATTTATGCAACGAATTTGGGTGGCTTGCGTCATTTGCTGTTGTTCTTGGTAGCTTTTAAATGTTTAGTGTGGAGTAGAAGGAGTTGATGTGTTTATGTCCTGTATGTTTTGTAGGAGAGTGACAAGTGTTGCTGAGGGAGAGTAACAAGGCACAAAAAAAAAAAAAAATAAAAACAAAAATAAAAAAAAACACGCAAACAACAACAACAACAACAACAAAAAAGGCTATTTTATTTAATTTTTTTGTTCTCTATATATATATATTTAGAGTATTTGTTTCTGCTGCTAGATTGTAACACAAAGCACCGGGCGAATGCCATTGTACTATTCTTTATTGTTATTTTTACTTTTTTTTTTGATTTTTTTATTTATAACAATATATGTATATATATGTATTCATCCTAAATATAGTAGTGAATATGTGCTTATCTTTTTATTATTTTGTTTTATTTTATTTTTTTGCTGGGGGGGGTGCTCACGCATTTCTTTTTTTAATATTATGTTTATACATATATATATATATATATATGTATATATCTTTGCTGTGATTGTTGGGATCTTGTGTTTGTAGATATAGATACAGCAAGAAGGATACGAAAAAAAAAAAAAAAAAAAGGAGAAATTTAAGAAGCGCTCAGCCTTTTTACGTTTTTTATTTTTTCTTTTCTCTGCAAAACCAAAACAAAAAACAAGAAAAAAACAAGAAAAAATAAGCGGTTTGGAGTGAAAGGCCAAGGCATTTACGTGAGATAAGGAGGAGAGAAAAGAGGCTGTGTTCTGTAATAAACTGAGCGCACAAAAGTAATGTACAAGAAGGCTCTTAATTCTTTTTTTTTGAAGGTTCATCCGGATTTTTTTCATGGCAATCGTTCTCAGCAAATTGTGAACGAGAACTCTGTTGCGCGGCTTAATGAGCTGCTCAGTTGGGCAAGGGCGTTTAAAAATGGTGCACTGCGCCCACCGCCTGCCACGTCGTTGACATTAAAGTTTTACAAGAAACCCGATGATGACGGTGATGGAGGCGCTGTGCGAAGCAACCAGCAAGACGCCGCATCATCTTACACCTTTCCTTCTTCTTCGTTTGCTTCTCGTGTTTCTCCGGCAAAAAAGGAGTTGTCGTCGTCGTCACCATCGTTTTCTGTTATTGAGTCTACATTTGAGCTGCCGGATGGCTTTACCCCTAGTGACGCGCATCGCGGGGTTGTTGAGCGCTCGATAAACAAGTTTTTGCGGGATTTGTTGCGTCGCGCCGCGTGCATTGACACCGTGACGGAGTCGATATCCGCCGCGGGGGACGCCACGGCCGAGCGGGCGGAGACGACGAGGCCGCTGCGGCAACGGCCGGGGCTGCACCGCCGGCGCGCGAAGGGGCCGAAGTCGCTGCTCGACGAGGCGACGGAGTCAATGGCCGTGCTGTGGAGCGTCACCCCCGCGCCGACACTTGAGGAGCTTTTGGAGGCCGACCAGGTTCTTTTTACGCGTGAGCTATCGCCTGTCCAGTCGGCAGCGGCGCTTCACACGCTGCGGCAGCACCTCGGCGAGCTCCGCTACCCGGCGTGGGAATCAATGCCTTTAATTGTGTCTAACGAGTTTAACATTGGCGAAATTACCGGTGCGCTGACTATTCCATGGGACTTTACCCCAACACAGTTTTTAAGTTTTATTGCGCAGAACGATAAGGCTTTGGCTAGTTGCCGCGAGAATGCAATGCGTTTTGCCACAACCGTGGAGCAGCTTATTGCTGAAATCAGCAATGAGCTTGAGCTGGACGACATTTTAGTATCCTGCAGTCACAAGGACGCAATTTTAGTTTTGCAACTTTTACAGCGCAACAAAGAGCTTCTTTCTATGTATGGGTTGACAAATCTTACGCTGGAGATTGGAGGACAACACGCGATGCGGGCAAATGGTGTTGTGATTATCAGTTCTGCTCTCACGGCAGATGAACTACAGCCATGGCTCAAGAAAATACAACCGAAGCTTGCTTTGCAGAAACGTCTTTACAAGGTCTCGAAGCAAATACTTGAGGCAACAATGTGGCACCTAAAAGAGTTTCGGACAATGACAGAGTGTGGTGGTATTGACGCCTTTAACAACGACCACACATATGCTCAGCGCTTGGAATGGGCAAAGGAGTTGTTTCGTATTGGTTCATCGCTAGCGCAGTGGGATTGGAAAGATGTCACATTTGTGCTCGCCCCTGACGTTGACGTTGATTGGTCAGCAGGACTTATTGCTCTTCCTTATAACTTTGATGGTGACGCCTTTGTGCGTTACGTTGAAGGCGTTCAACAGGAGGCAAAGAGCCGAAAGCGAGAAGAACTACTGGAAGAAAGTTCCATGAGGCGCCATGCTGCTGAGAATAAGCGGCAACAAGAGCATGATGAGGAGTTGATGATTAAAGACGACGAAGATGATGGTGAGGACGAAAAGAGAAAAGAAAATGGAGATTCAACGCAAAGGAACCTGCGTGACATGTACAGGCAAACGAATCCTCACATGGAGGAATATCTTGCGTCTAGTAGTGACAAGGTGGACACATTGTCAGTGGAGCGTCCGCTTTCGCACGCCGTGAGCTTCAACTCTGACGCCGAGGCGGAGGATCAGTTAAAGTGGGAAGGCTTCTACGCGGACCCGTACGTGGATCAAGTGCCCACAGGAGACATGGACGACATTGCCCACACGTTTATGATGACAAATCGCTGGCATCGCGAGGAGGCGGCAAAAAAAATGTTGGAACAATTGCGCAGTAGCTATGGCAAGAAAAGCCGCAGATTTGATTATCAAAAAATGGGTGATGTGTTGGAAATTAATAACGCCAAAGTGCAGCCTAAGGGGTTTCCAATTTTAACGCGGGGTTTAAGGCCGGTCCAGTAAGTATAGCTTTGGGCGTGGGCTTGCTAGTAAAAATAAAGAAATGGGATGGCTATTTTTTTTTTTTTTTTCTTGTGGGACATAAGATGCCATTATTTGTTTATTTGTTTACACTAACAAGTATCATTTACACAATAGAAACATAAAAACAAACAAACAAACAGCAACAAACGAATTGTTAGATATTCTGTGTTAGAAATTTTGCTGAAATTGTCTTGCATGCTTACGTTCTTGCTTGTATATATATATGTTTTTTTTTTTTTTGTTTGTTTCTTGCAAGGTTTATATAAAAGTTTAAGACACACAATAAATGAATATGCATACACATGGATATGGATTTTTTTTTTCTTTAGCGGAACCGTGTTGCCCCACTGACAAGTGTTCTGAAATGTCGGTTGAGTTGGGCGTCAAAGGTCCGCGAGATGCTTTTTTTTTTTTTTTTTTTTTTTGTTTTTACTTTTTCTTTATATCTTTTTTTTTTATACCCTTTTTTTTTGTGTGTGTTTGTCTGTTTATGTTCCTCATATGTATGTTTCCTTTTTTTTTTTTTTTTTTGTTGTTGTTATATCCAAATATACACGTATACGTTATACATTATATATGTATATATGCATATGTAACGATGTGTTGTTGTGCTGTGAGTGGTTTGGAATGTCTGTTTTATGTGTGGTGTGTGTGTGATATAAAAGCTAAAAGAAACTGATAAAACAGAGCAAAGCAAAAGTCTGGAGGTTAGAGTCCTCAAAACAAGAAAAACAGAAAAACAAACAAACAAACAAGCAAAAAAAAAAAAAAAACAACAACAACAACAAGAAGCAAACTAACATAGACGCAAGTCTTTTCTAGCAATATTAACAATTAAAAGGGCGAAAAAAAAAAAAAATGGAAGGGAAGAACCATCCCACCTGGGCTATAGCGGGTTTGGCGTTGTTTGGCCGTCACACCGCCCCGCTTTTTATACGCATCTTTACTTCACCACGGGATGTACTTGAGCACCCGGACGGCGCAACGTGTGCAAACCTCTACGTGGGTGAGGAGGATGTTGTGCGTCTACATTTTCTTTTATTTTCCTCGTTGGATCGCTGCGACGACATCGTGCAGGAGCGATTGAGGCAGAAGCAGCAGGGCGGCGGCAGCGGCGGGGCGGCGCGCGTCTCCTCCGGCGCGGATGTTCGTTTTCTCGGCCGACTCATGCGGAGCCACATGTTTGTGTCGTACGGCTTCCAGTCGGCCACCGGCATCCGCACAATTTTGGCGATTATTGGCGATGTCCCGCTGGACGCCGTGTTGCCGCTGTGCCGTGCGACGTACGAGGCCGCCTCTGCGGCGCTTTGCAACCCCTTCAGCGGGACGGGCGCGCTGTTTTTCCTGCGCCGCGGGGGCCACGTGGAGGTGCCTGCGGGGTGCGAGGAGATCATCGGGGGCTCGCCGACGCTGGAGACGAGTGGGGAGGAGGGGCCGTCGCTGGCGCACTCCCGCAGCTTCAATGAGCAGCTCCGGAAGGTTATTGAGCCATTCACCGCAACCACCCTCAGTCACATGGTCTGACACAAAACTGCATACGCTTGCAAGTATGTGCTTGTATTTGTTTGTGACATTTTATTTCTATATTATAAGTTATTTATTTATATTGTTGTATTTTGCTGTTGTTGTTTTCGTCAAACGTAATATTGTTTGTTTTGTTTACATTTTGGTAGATATAATAAAGTTTTTTAAATAAAAAAAAATTTTTTTTGTTTAATTTTTTATTTGATATATAAATATTTTTGCATATGCGTAAAGGTATTATATAAACGCAATAGTGAAAGTATTGTAGGGGAAACTTCACTCGCACTTACACATAGCTTTCTCTAAAATAAATAAATAGAAAAGGGAAGGGAAGTAAGAAAACAAAAGAGGAGTAAAGAGTGGGAGGTGGGTGGGGTGGGGCGCAGAGAGACTTCACAAACTCAAGAAAAAAAAAGAAAAAAAAAAAAGTGTGTTGTTGTGGGCTATAAAAAGGAAGAGAAAAGCGACAAGAAGTTTAACAACTTCCACAACTAAAAGCTATAATAATAACATACAGCATTTAACGAATAGTAAAGAGAGACACTACATCATATTATACATCAAACACCAAACGTACGAATTGAAGGGGTTTTTATTTTTATTTATTTATTTTTTTTTTTTTGTAGGCTATCTTACCAATAACGTTTAAGCTAATAAAAATAATTGATAAAGTTATTTTTTTTAGCAATTATCATTAATTACCCAACCTTATATTTCTATTAATTGCAACTATTAATTATAATTATTTATTAGGGTGTTTTTTTTTTTTTTTTTTTTTTTCTGTTTGTGTGTTTGTGTGCATAAGCTAAACTTAGCTGAGCTGAGATAAACATGCAGTACTGTGGTGTAGCTGAGGTTGACATCCTTGCGGAGCAGATGTATTCCAGTCCTGACCCCGTTTCTAGACAACAGGCCCGTGCCTCGCTTGAGGTGCTTACAAAGGAAGATGCGGATAGTGCGTTACACTGCACAATTCTTCAGCAGTCAAGTAATCAGTATACATTGCTTTTTATTGCGCAGGGACTTGTTCTTTGGTTTAAGTCCGCGCGTAAATGGATGACTGAGGATCAAATACGGGAGTTAATTGTTGTGCACTGTGGAGGTTGTCTTGAGCGTGTATTTGAAAGTGGGGCGCCTAAACATGTAGTTACGAGCATGCTTACTTCTTACGCGAAATTGACTAAGCTCGCTTTTGAAAATGAGCCATTTTTAGAGGCTGCCGTTGATTTTCCTTTGGGGAGGTTAATACAAGAACCAGAAGGCTCTTCTTTATCTTTATTGAGTTTAATGATTCTTAACGCCATGCTACAGGAATTTACAAAGTATGACTGTGGTAAGTCTCAGACTTATCTTACATTTTTATCACATCGTCATTGCAGCGGCAATTTTAGGGACAGGTCTCTTTTTAAAATCTTTTTAACCGCATTGAAGAAGTTAGAGATTTTAACAGTGAACTCCCCTCATATTGAGGAGGTACTCAAGTTAGTGGAAAATTGTCTTTCCTATGATTTTCGGGCTATTATAGTTGATGAGACAGAAGAGTCTACGTTTGTTCAGTTTCCATCCTCATGGAAAAGTACATTATTAAACGAACAAAATTTGCGCATTTTATGGGGACAACATGCGGCATTACCTTATCCACATTGTGCCACACTTTTCTCAGGTATAATGAACATATGTGGTGTGCAGCGCACATTTTTTGACTCTCAAGAGGAACGCGCAGAGTATTTGCAATATTCTCTCTCTATGTTGACAGAAATTGCAAGAAAGGAGAATGATGAACGTCTTGGAATTCCAAAATATGTTGAATTATTTGCTGATGCTTGTCGGCGGGTGTTGCTATCGTTTGGGTACCGCGAGTTATGCACACTTGATGCCTTTAAGCCTTGGGTAAACGCTTTTTTTGCATTGTCTATGAAGGTTTTATTAACCCAGTTTGGCCAGGAAGGTAGCTTATCTACAGCTAATAGTGTGTTGGCATTTTGGGCCTCTTTGACGACATCTAAAAGACGTTCTTTTATTGAGCAAGGTGGGCATGATATTGAAGGCGTTGTGGTGCAGTTGTTGCAGGCTTTTGTGAAGGCTCGCATCAGCGGCCAGGATGCAGGAGATGTTGGGTCTTTTTTGTTAAATGATGATTCTGCTGAAAACTTTACAGAGTCTGTTCTTATACAATCTGAAGCTTATGCGACTATAGCTTTGCTTGATCCAAGTACTTGTTTGAATGAATTGGCAAAGTATCTTAATCAAGAAGTTGGCATGTCGATTCTTTCATCTCCATTTTCAACCGGGTGGTTGTTTTATTTAGCAGGGAGCATTACGCGATTGGTGTTGTTTAATATGGAAGAATCAGGGGTTGATCCATGTTCACATGTTTTTGCATATGTAACGGGGTGCGCTAATCACCGACTACGCGGTGATAGGGATTCTGCAATGTTTGGACTTTTTGTTGAGCGTGGCGTTTTGCATTTTTTGTCAAATTTACAATTAGTTTTGGCTGGAAATCGTCATGGAACTCTTTCCACCGTTGTTGCAAACGTTTTTCAAAGTCCCACGCGTCTTTTTCAGTTTGTGCTTGATAACAGTGGTCATAATTTGCTGCGTGGTGCTGATGGTGCTGAAGCAGCTGAGATTATTCGCATGTCTGCTGATGCTATTGCAGAGGCGTGTAGAGACGCGCCACCATATCTGTTGCGGGAGTTAACGTTTGATATTCCACCTCCGGCGGAACTTCCATTAGCACAGTCGGAGCAAACGTACAAATTGCGCACAAACTTGATGAGGGCGTTGTGGTTTTTACGCAGGACAGATCAATGCACATGCGAGCAAATGGAGTCGTATCTTTCTAATATTGAGGCGAACATGCGACATACTGCAAGCAACGAGGTGACATGTCCAAGTTTTGTTGCCGGATGGTTGCGGGACCTGCGTGGTGCATGTCAGGCGCTAAATGACGAGGAGACTCTTTTTGGGGACTTTTTAGAGTGGTTTTGCAGACATATACACATTTTTATGGCGACTTTAGAGTCCTGGGCGGAATCTCCGCTTGTGGTAAAAGCGCTTATGCGTTTTTTGTCTGAGCTGGTTTCAACTGGAAAATATGGGCGGTTAAATGTGCCTTCAAGCAGCAATAGTGCTATTGGTTTAATGTTGTTTAAGAACTTGTGTAGTCTCATTGAGCGAGCGGAGGAGCTTACTTTTTCTGATTATTCTGTTGCGGCTTTTAGTGGGTCTTCATCTGACTACGACAAGACATTAAAGCCATGGATGCTTTCTATGAATATTATGAAAAGGTGTATACAAGGTTCATTTGTTCCTTTTGGCGCAATGTTGTTTTACAACGATAAAACATTTGAAAAGTGTGTTTTGAATTTAGTCAGAAAGCTTGCCATTGTGGAAGCAAGCGTTTATAAGGAATATACAAAGTTTACGGCCACAGCTCTTGATCTTCTTCGTATAATGACAGAGGAAAATTTGTACTTTCCTCTTTGTAATCTTAAAACCAATGAGCTTTTGGGGCTTGTCAACACTGTCATGCTGATTTGCGAAGACACGGATGCGCCATCCAGTGTACTTTTGTATGGGCTGAGCTTCCTTTCATTTATTGCCAGCTTGGTGCGGGAGGTGAAGGCAATTGTGCTCACGCCCGTGCCGCAGGCCTCGTCTGTTTCAGCACCCGCCGCCGGGGCCACGTCGCCACCGCCACCGTCGCCGCCACCGTTTTCGCTGCTGCCCCCCCAAGACCTCGTGCAGACTTTGTCTCTGCCTCTGGGCCCGAGCAGCGCCTCTTGCAGGGGTCGACTCCCGCGTTTTGTGCGGGGGGTTCGCGAGCAACTCGCCAGCCTGCTCGCGCCGCATCAAGACTTGTGGGAGCGGCTGATATCGTTGGCCATGAGTATTATTGCTTTCCGCGATCGCGCGGTTTCTGCGAGCAGCGCGGTTGTGTATCCAATTTTTGAGGAGCACCCGCCGTTTTGGTTTGGTTTTGTAGAGCAGTTTGTTGCGTCACATCCAGAGCATAAACACGCGGCTGTTCGCGACGCGCTGTCTCTTCTTTCAAACGCTACGGAGTCAAGGGAAAAGTTTTTTTCTGAGGTTTTTTCCTTTCGCCAGGCATTTCGTCGCATTGTGGTGTAAAAGAATGGGGGATAATGAGAATAAAAAAACTAAAGAAACAAGCAATTAACAAAAAACGAAAAACGAAAAAAACAACAATTAAAAAACAAGCAAACAGACAAAAAAAAAAAAACACGCGAGTGTGTGACTTGGGGAAAGTGAAGTACCTGAAGAAACATGGCTGTTTACATGGTTGATTTTTAACTTTTTCCTGATTTGTAGATATATATATATATACATATATATATGCTTTTAATACAGCATACGAATTGTATAGATTGTGGAGGTGGGGAAGATGAGAAAAAGAAGAGATTTGTTTGGTGGATGTTTTGGCAGTGATTGACATAATAAGGGGCAATTTCTTTTCCTTTCCTTTCTTTTTTTTTTTTTTTTTTTTTTTTTTTTTTGTGTGTGTGTGTGTGTGTGTGTGTGTGAAAAAAACAAAAAAGACAACAAAAACGAAGGAGGGTGAGATTGAGTTCTGGAAAGATTATGTAGTCTACTAAAGGGCAAATTAAATTGGTGACAAACGAGAGAGAGACAACAACAACAACAAAAAAAAAAAAATGATGTGGCGTGGGAAGCTACTATTTGTGGACTTACTCTGGCAAATGGTTGTATCGTTTGATGTTTGCTTATTTGTCTGTGTGTGTGTGTGTGTATTTGTTTCTAGATTTTATAAATAATATATTGATATTTACGTTTGGTTCTTTATCTGAGCGACACTTTGCTGTGGGGTATGGATTGTAACTATTTTTTCTAGGGAAGAACAAACCTTAAAAAAAATAAGCTATCAATAATAAGAAAATGTATGTATAAAGTTATTATACATAAATAAATTAATAAATAACTAAATATATATATATATATATATATATATATATATATAGATATATTTCTTTTTTTTTTTTTTGCACGCGAAGACTTGATTATCTGCGGTGGTGTTTTTTTTTTTTTGCTGCGGGAAAAAGCCGCAGTAAACAGAAAGACGAGCAAAAAAGCAAAAAAGAACTTTAAAAAGGTAAAAAATAGGCTGGAGCGAAACATAGGGAGAATGACACAGGATTTTTTGATGTATGAAGCGGAATACAGCAAACTGCTGGACCCAGCAGCACCGCTGGACAGCCGCATCCGTGATTTGTACCGTCTGAAGGAAGACATTCTTAGGACATCTGCCGGTGTTTATATTTTAGCCAGGGCTGTTGACTTGACAGACTCCGTTTTACTGCAACACGAGCTTGTGTACAATCTTGGGCAAAGTGAGATGGAGGAAGCCTGCCCTTTTCTTGAGCGCATCATATGCTCGGCTGATGTGTACGACACCATCACTCG
This sequence comes from Trypanosoma caninum, assembly GCA_036321205.1. NCBI lineage: Eukaryota > Euglenozoa > Kinetoplastea > Trypanosomatida > Trypanosomatidae > Trypanosoma > Trypanosoma caninum. Next base: position 9,795 of record JAWVMR010000017.1, on the reverse strand, counting down.
CCACGAGGCTGTTGAGTCGCTTGGTGCTATTGGCTCCTCGTTGAGCAAGGCCATTCTTGAGAGGTTTGTGGACCCGGTGAATGAGCCCAGTCAGGCCGTTAGGGAGTCCTGCGAGTTGGCGCTGGAGCGAATTCGCATCCGTGAGACGCGCGGTGATGCTGCGTTGAAGTTGCCGCCCAACTGCCCATTTGTCTCCGTCGATCCCGCCCCCGCATTTTCCGACGCGAACAGCAACGGGCCTTTTCCTTCGACCGTCGATGAGCTTGAGCGGCTGCTATGCGACACGACCGGCGCCACCTCGCTCTGGTGCCGCTACCAGGCCATGTTCTCGCTGCGCAACATCGGCACTGCGGCGGCGGTGGCGGCACTCGCGCGGGCCCTGCGCGGGGACACGACGAGTGCGCTGCTGCGCCACGAGGTCGCGTTTGTTCTCGGGCAACTCGAGCACCCCGCGGCGGTGGCGGCGCTGGAGGCCGCGCTGCGGGACGAGCGGGAGGCGCCGATGGTGCGCCACGAGGCGGCGGAGGCCCTCGGCGCGATGGCGGACCCCGCGATGCTGCGAACACTTGCGGCGTACGCGTCACATGCGGAGCCGATTGTGCGCGACAGTTGTGTGGTGGCGCTGGAGATGCACAAGTACTGGTCGCAATTTGCCCGAGGCGGGATGTCTGTGACCTCAACGATTGTATAGTAATAATGATAATAAAAACAAAATGACAAACAAACAAACAAACAAACAAACAAAAAAAATGTATGTCTTACGTAATATACGTGTAAACTATAAAAAAAAGAGACTAAAAAAAAAAAATAAATAAAACTAAAGAGGGGGAGGGAGAGGTGGTGGTGGTGGTGGTGGAAACAACAACAACAACAAAAAGCTATGGCGTGTCAAAACAAAAAAACAAAAAAAAAAAAACAAACAAATAATTATAAATTATGACTCCCAAACAGTTTGTAAATGATAAATAAACAAGCAAGCACAAATTGATAACTATACGCGTGTATATATAATGTTGCCGATGATAAAAATGCTTTGCAGCCACCAAAAGTTGATGGGTTTTTTAATAACGTAATATAAAAGAGGATGTAGTTTTGTTGAAATTATTTTTTGTGCACATTTACATTAGGGGAAAAAAAAAACACCACTTTTTTTTTTCTTAAAAAAACCAAAAAAAAAAAAAAAAAAAAAAAAAGAGAAAAGAAGAGAAAGCAGTAATTTCATGGCTCAATATATGCCGTATGATGTTTATGTTGCACCATTTGTTAGGGATTTTACTATTTTTTTTTCATCGCTTCTTATGTATTTTTTTGTGCAGTGGTGTTCGTCGTATGCACTTTCTTGTTTTTGTGGTTCGCTCTTTACACGTCTTGTAAGGCATCAAAGAAATGAGCTTTCTGTGCGTATTGTTAGTGTTTGGAATGGTTTGTTGATGACAGGCTCTGCAGTGTGTTTTTTGTCAAATTTATGTGCTCAAAAGTTTACGTTTCATGATGATTACTATAAGGAAGTTCCGGGTTATCGTTTTTTTCGCATCACTATTGTTTCTTACTTTTTGTGGGATATTATTGTTTGTTTTATGTACAACTGGGATTTTATATGGAAAGTTCACGCTATTGCAAGTTTTACAGGGGCTTATTTGTTATCTTTTCCATTTTCTGATCAATACAGTTCGTACTTTACAGGTATGTTTGAACTTAGTAACGCTCCATTACACCTGTCAGTAATTTTACGAACGTTTAAAAATGACAAACTTGACTTTTTTGCTTCAATATTTGAAAAAATTTTTGTAATTCTTTTTTTCCTTGTTCGTGTGTTAGGTGGTACATTAATCACTGTATTGTGGCTTAAAAAAAGTTATTCATATCTTATGACAAATTACACAGTTGGAGGAGTTTTAATTCATAGTGAGGTCTCTATAGTGATATGCATGATTCTTTTATTAGTGATACAACTTTTGCAGTATCTTTGGTTTATTGATATTATAAAAAAGGTTTTTTCTTACGTTAAGTCCGCATGGTGTGTAAAACAAAAAAAAAAGAAAAAAGGGAGAGGGAAAGAGAAAAAAAAACGAAAGAAAAAATTTAACAATAAAAAATAAAAATAAAGAAGAATAAAACAATGTGAGTAGAGGAATGAGACAAGGAGATAATGAAGTAATAAGAATAATGATAATAATGCAAACAAATAAGTAAAATAAATAAATAAAAAAAAAAAAAAATAAGGAAAAACGAGGTGATAAAAAGACAAAAAAAAAAAAAAAAATGGGCACGAGGAATAAGGCTGGTGATGGTGGTGGTGGAAAAAAAAAACAAAAACAAATACAAAATACAAGTAAAAAAAAAAAAAAAACAAAAACAGCAAGAAGCGCCTATATACTTGTCTACAATGTATGTTTTATTTGTGTTTTTAGCGTTAACTAAATAAAAAAGAAACGGAAAATATTTGAGGGGATTAATTTTTTGCTTGTACTTATTTTATTTTGTTATATATATATATATATATGTTTTTTTTTTTGTTTTATTAAACGTTTCCTAAGAGTTATGTACTATATTATATTTTATTTTTTTTGTATGGGGGATGATTTTTTTAGCGACGCTATATATATGTATATATATATAGGTAAATATATAGAACTTTTCTTGCTTTTTTTATAATAGTATTTTTATTCATTTTTTTTTTTTTTTTTTTTTTTTTTTTTTTTTTTTTAATTTTTTTTTTTTTTTAAAAAAAAAAAAAAAAAAAAAAAAAAAAAAAAAAAAAAAAAAAAAAAAAAAAAAAAAAAAAAAAAAAAAAAACATTCTTCAAAAACAACATTAACATCAATAAAATATAAATGTTAAACGGCTCTTTGCATTTTGATGTGTTTGGATTTGGTGTTGGATGTAGTGATAACGACAATGACAACAGATTTTCAGAGGTGCATAGTGGCACGGCTGCAGGGCGATTGACAAAAGTTGGTCCTGCAGAAAAAATTTTTGCAGCAAACTCCACAAATGGCGCCACTGGGGGACTTTCTTTGGTGATGAAATAAGTACTTAGAAATTATTTTCTGAAGACTGCGGTAGAGATGTTTTAGAGTCTTGGCGCTTTTCTTCTGCTGGTTTCACCCATTCTGGCAAGGGTGTTATTCCGTTCTCTATGGAGTCACCAAGAATCGGCCGAGGCGGCATGACGTTTGCAGACATAAGGCCAACATCTGAGTTCTCCAGTGTTACGCTTCATCAAAAAGAGATGTTTGAGGAAGATTGTAGGGGTGGTAGGTGTTGCAATAAGGTTATTGGCGTAAGACAATATCTTGCGGATGAGATGCCTCAGGGTGGTTGTATCATGTTAAATTTACTTTCCACTTGGGGTGATGAATATGAAGTGGGTTTAAATGGTGTGGAGGTTTTTAACAATAATGGCGAACGAATTATCCCTCCTTCTGTTTGCTTGGGAAAACAATGCGATAATGGGATGGAGACATTGTCAAAAAAAGACGACAAAATTTTTTTAAAAGAAGAGTTGCACAGTTGGCGGGTATACGTCTGTCTCGTACACCATACGGGACAGTGATCTTTTGGTTATTCTTGAGTATCCAACTGAGACTGGTGAAAACTTGGCTGTTGATATTACGCATAAAAGTGACGCTAATTTTGCAACGTCCTTTGCAAATAAAAGGAATACTAAAAAGTGTCAGGTAGAAGCTTTAGTGAACGGCGTTTACAACACACATGATGATTTAAAACTTTTTAGAATGCCTTTTACTTTTAAACATAATCATTTGATTTGCTTTGTTTTTCCTCAAAATGTTGTTATTTCAATGGTGCGAGTGTACAATTATGGCGGCTGTGGGCGAGTGCATACTAGTAAAGGTGTTCGTGAGCTTGAAATAACAGTTGATGATAAGCTTGTTTTTTGTGGGGAAATTGCACAGAATAGCGGCGAGGTTGTGCCACCACAAAAGATTGGTTTGGAAAATTGTGAAAACATTCTTTTTACAGAGGATTTAGTTTTGCTGCGACGACTTTTATCTTCTTATTCTAACCCTGAAATGTTTTTGTCAAGTGAATTATTAAAATGCAAGCAGATGTTTGGTGCTGAAGGGTCATCTTTGGGTCTTGTAAATCGGCATGCAAAAAGAAGAAATAATGGAGGAGGGAAAAAGAGGAATTCTTTAACTTTTTTATATAGTATTGATGCTGGGGACAAGTTATATCAAATTGGAGGTGAAAAAAATGTACTGGTTCCTGCTGCTGTTTCCAAACTTGGTGATAAAGTTGAGAAATTGCAACTTGGTGCAGATAAAAGTGTCACACATTCTAGCACCGCTGCTACTGTATTGGGAGAGCCTGTTGCCTTTCATGGTGGAAATTATCACCACTTGTTAACGGATTTAAATGAAAAGTACCTTGAGTTTCAAACAAACGTGACGTCCCTTTGCTTGCTTCTGCTTGGTACCTGGGGCGATAGTGAAAAGATTGGCTTAAGCGGACTTCGGCTTCGCGATGCACAAGGTAGTATTGTTAGTCAACATATTACTCACTGGTATGTTCGTTTTTCATCGCAAAAAGATTGTGGCATTGAGGTAGTTGATGCATGGAGTGATCATCTTATTTAGTTGTTCGACGAAAAGGTTGAGGCTGCCTTAACTCTTCCGTGTGAACGAGGTATTGAGATTATTTTTCTTTTTGCCAGACTGTTGCCAACTTTGGGGTTTGTGGAGGTTGCGAATTACTCGTGTGGTGATCACACTTTTAGCGGGGTGAGGTGTGCGTGGCTTTTTTTTTTTCTTCCGCCACAACTTGTTTTTCACCTCACGCCCTTGTCGCAGCGTACGCGGCTCTCTGGTCACCAGACACTGTTCTAACACGTTCTACGATGACTGCTCATAACATCTTTGAGATAACCCCAGAGGGGGGTGTCGTTTTGCGAAAGGCCCCGGCATTTCTCTCTGTTTCTCGATTTCAGGTTTACGACTTGTCGCAGGGCGCCGGGGGGAGGGGGAGGGGGAGGGGGGGGGGATTTGCGGTGGGCGCCCCGCTCTCCCACAGTCTTTGGGCTTCGATGGCGATACGGACGGAGACGGCGTTGCTGCGGGCGCGAATGGCGCAAAGGCAAAGACCCGACTGGCTGCTGGCGAACCAGCCGTATATCACACCGCTGCTTCCGGTTGGATACGTGCTAAATGTCTTTTTTGTGATTTGTGCCAGGAGTGTGGAAACGTTAAAAAGATACTCGAAAAAGTGGATGTTAAAACCTTTGGGCTCGTGTGCGATTTTTAATGAAAAAGGGATGTGCATTAGTTCATGCCGCCACAGTACTGAAGGGAAAACCCGGGATGTCACTTTGGGGAGAGAGGGCGACGACGTTGTGGATGCGACAGCACATGGCTTTGTGACGGAGTGTTTATTCACTTTGCTGCCAAGTTGCTTGCAAAAGGACGATGATGCCTCGGCAGTTGCGGCACTGCTTGGCATTCGCCCCAGATTGCTTTACGCCTCAGTGTCATTGGTGTATGTTGCGGACTCCCCGTTTTGTGTTTCCGTTTTAAAGCTTTGCCGATCAATGCGTGATGAGGAGGGAGGCGGGGCGTGGGTGCGACAGTTTCATGTGTTTATGGACGATGTGTTGGTGTTTGATAGTGGCGATATTTCTTTGCCACATCGGGCTGAGGGGGCGAGTTCCATTTTTTCTGGAGTTAGCGAGGGGCAAAATATACAGGCGACGGAGAGTAAAACTGCTGTAGGTGCAACCAGTAACAGACGGGAGGAAAAAAATGTTGTGTTTTTTACTCTTGACACAACGCTTTTGGAAAAGGCATCGTGCGGGTTGGGGGAAATGAATTGATTTTGTTAGCGGTAAACATACAAAAAAAGTTTACACATGTTGAAAGAGATTAAATAAATATAGAATAAATTAAATTATATATATATATATATATAAAGAAAAAAATGGAGGGAGGTTGCTGTTTTTTTTTTTTTTTTTTTTCTTTTTGTTGTTACAGTTTTATAAAAATAAGAGAAGGAAATGATCAAAAGGATAGGCAGTATGAAAGAGAGGGAGGAGGAGGAAATGATTTTGTAATATTTTGCACAGCGAATATACTTCTTGCCATGGTTATGCATAAATAATATGTATATATATATATATATATATACATACATATATATACATTTATATGTATGTACTTTAATTACATAATATTATATTTACTATGTTTTATATTATTATTGTTGTAAACTTCTTCTTGCATTGGTGACATCTAACTGCACGGCAGAAGTTGTGTGTTTTTTGGTTATTTATTTTTATGTTTGATGTTATTTTAATTGCAATTTTACAGCAACAACAACAAAAAAAAAAAAAAAAAATTACTAGTATTTTATTTTTTTGATTTTGTTATAATATCATCATTTATTTTATTAATTTTTGGCGCATTGCAAGTTTGTCTATTTTTTTTTTCTTTTTCTTTTTTCGTATTTAGGAAAGTCTATTTTTCCGTGGACTAACATTAAATATCCATAGTATATATATATATATATATATATATGTATATATAATATATAAAAGTAGTAAAAGGTGTTGAAATTTAGGAAGAAAAAAAAAAAAAAATAATAAATTTGTATATAAATATATTATAGATTTTTTTTTTTTCCTAGTTTTATTAAACACATACACTAGTAAGGTATTAATTTATTTTTAGTTTACAATAAACCCCCCTCCCCCAAAAACAAAACAAAACAAAACAAAAAAAAAAAAAAAAAAAAAAAAAAAAAAAAAAAAAAAAAAAAAAAAAAAAAAAAAAAAAAAAAAACAGAACAAAACAATCAAAAGTTTGCAGTTGCAAAACAACAATAAAAGTAAGAAAAGACAAGAAAGTAAAAAAAAAAAAAAAAAAAAACAAAAACTAAAAACATAAAGCGTTTGCGTCTGTAATATTTATATATTCATTCTAAAGCAAACACGTTCTAATGGTTTTCAGGCCTTTTGTATTTGCTGAGCAGAATGTCGGGAAGTTATGTGTTGATGACATTGTTGCACTGGCGATGCGTCGTGATGATGGAGATGAAACATACTGGACACTTGGCAGTGTGAAGTCTGTGGATTATTTAAATGATGTAGAAATACAACTATGGGAAAAGGTATTGAATGAAGAAGAGTTTAACATTGATACTACTGGGGAAACTGAGGAGGAATGTAAGTTGATTGAAGTTGCTAGGGCTATGAGAGAGGAATATGAGCGTAGTAAGAAAGCTGCCTCTGAGCTGAGTAAAAAACTACGTGACGAACGGAGAACTATCATGCGTCAAACTGGAGAAGCCGATAAAAAATTTGTCAAGTCATGTGTTGTTGTTAATTCCACACGCGCAGATGTTGAAAATATTTCATATGCTCATTGGCAAGAACTAAAAACCTATAGGGCACCACCAAAAACAGTAAAAACAATTATTCGTGCAGTGATGTTATTGCTTTCTGAGGATAATGCAGTTACATGGCAGCAGATGCTCCATATTCTTCGTGAACCGCGACTTATATCGCGGATTCTTCAATACGACCCAGAGAAACAACTTACAAATAAACGTTGTGAGTATATTTTACGTGAGTGTTTACGAAAGAAGACTTTTTGTTATGACAGTGCTGTTAAAAGCAGCAGGGCCGTTGGAGTTATTTATTATTGGGTACTTGCGCAACTTGATAGCAGCGAGGCATCGGTAAAGTTACGCAAAATTGAAGAAGAGAAAAGAAATGTAAGAGCAAAACTTCGAGATCTTATGAAACAAATTTATGAACAGGAAAACTCTGTTGTTAAGTATCAGATTTTGATTGACAAAACAAATAATGATTTGCGTGCATACAGGCAAAATCAAAAGCAACAGAAACTACGGTCGTTGCAGCGTTTGGAATCAATTGAAAGGTCTCATTTACTTGACACCGCAAATCACAGATATGAATCAAGTTTTGCTGGTGCAGAAAACAAGGAATACTTGCTGGGCGCCTTTTATAGGTGGCAGCCAACTGATTATTTTATAACTGTTATGCGCAAAGATCTTCTTGTTAATTTTGACGGTTTTACACGGAATGGAATAGATGAAAAAGGTTTACTTTTAGAAGAGCCACAAATAAGACTGCTTGATGAGGCCATTCAAAGAAAAAAAAAAAGTATTGGAGAACTTCGCCAAAATCCTGAAAAGTATCAACTTTTTGAAAAACAGGAGGAACAAGAGTTTGAGGAGGGAGTTTTTCTCACTGAACTTGCTGATAGTGTTGGTAAACAAAACAAAAATATTGATGTTTTACAACAAACAACAGGCAGTTCTTTGACACGGCCTAATCGCGTTGCATCACTTAAAAATATTTCTGATAAAAACCCGGAATGTAAAATGATTCTGCTTGATGAGGCGCCGCAAAACAATGTACAACCTGAAGACGTATTGGGGAAAGTTAAAGATTTTCTTCAGTACAACAAAATGGATGTGCATAACTTGAAAGATGATTACAACACCATTCATCACCAAAAACGTTTTGAAGGTAAACGGTGGAGGAATATTATTAATGATTATAAAAACAAAGGCGATACCAACGTGGAGTGTGCATTTAAAAATGACACCGCAAAAGCTCTTAATCTTAAAGAACCAGGCAATGTTAAGGTTAAGTCTGTTGTTTACGATAATGGTCTTTTTGTAACATTTTCGGTGAGTTTCTTAAAAAGCGATCATGCGGCAGTTGATGATATTATTGCTAACTACAGTTATCCAGAAACATGGCTTCTTTATACATCACACAAAACAGCAGATGTATTTGCAGCTAAAAAAGTTTTTCCGGGTAATAACTGGAAAACTATATTAAAAAAGCAAAGTCAAGTTTTGCCAAATATATTTCAAAAAGAAGTGGCTCAAAAACTAGGCATAGCTCAACAAAACGTTAAGGCAGAATCCATTTACACAAACGACAATGCATTAGTGGTCGAGTACGTTGTAAATAACATGTCGAAAAAAATTAATGTAGGTCAAATATTAAAATACCACCCTTTTACTGAAATATGGAAATTATATACAAAAAAAGAACAAAAAAAATTAAAACTTTCAAACGTTTTGACGCCATGCCACTTGGGCTTTGAAGGAGATGGCTGGGGCCACGTGCTGGAGACGAGGCATGCAGATTTGATGGCTGCGTTTGTGGGTGCCACTGCTGCGCAGCTCGGTGTGGAAGAGGACCACGTGCGCAATATTGCAATGACTCCCGTGGAAGGAGGGTTGCTGGTTGACCTTGAACTGAAACACCCCGCGGCGCTGACGGCAGCAGACGTGGACGTGCAGTTGAGGGCGTGTGAATACAAAGGTGTGTGGGCGCTGTACCAGCCATCGGTGCGGGAACGGAAATCCTCTGTCTTGACAAGGGAGTTTGCTGGCGACGACTGGGATCTTGTAGTGCAAAACAGTCGACACTTGCTAGAGGACGCGTTCCGCAATGACACTGCCAAAGCACTGAACGTTTCGCCGCACCAGGTGGTTGTGGTTGACTGCAGGACCGGGAGTCTTGTTGTCGACTTCCAGGTGCTGGAATGCGCACTGAACGATGCCGAGGTTGAACGGCTGACAGCCGAATATCCATATTATGAGGTGAATGCTCTTTATGCCCCACGCGTAGTTTTTTGCAACTCCAGCGCAGACCGTGTTGAGCGGGTCTTTGATTCTGCCGCCGCTGCTGCTGCTGCTGCTGTGTGGACGCCATGCCAGGTGGGCTTTGAAGGAGATGGCTGGGGCCACGTGCTGGAGACGAGGCATGCAGATTTGATGGCTGCGTTTGTGGGTGCC
>JAWVMR010000016.1:0-48705 GCA_036321205.1 Trypanosoma caninum | reverse complement strand
TTTTTTTAAAAAAAAAAAAAAAAAAAAAAAAAAAAAAAGAATAAAAAATGAAGTCGCATTTTTCCTCCCCTGCGCTGACGTCTTTTTTGCCCACTTTAAGGGACAAACGCCCACTATAGCACCACGACAAAAAAAAAAAAAAGAAGACAAACTAAAAAAAAAAAAAAAGAACACATTATAAAAATACAATAACAAAAAAAAAAACATTTTATTTATTCATTAAAGTAAAATAAAAAAAAAGTAAGAATAAAAAAAAAAAAAAAAAAAATTTGTTTTTTAATTTTTTTGTTTGCTTGATTTTGTCTTTTTTTTTTTTCTCTTCTTTTTTTTTCTTGTTGTTGTTTAGCGTAGTTTGCTGTTCAGCTAGTTTTATACATCTTGCTTTCCTAACACACTAAGAAAGATATAAGCATCCTCAAAAAGCGAGCCTTACTGTTTACCGTCGACTAATTCTTACAAGTGCTGTCACGGCGTGTTGCAACTTTGTCGCCGAACTCTCCCAGACCGACCCAAAGGTGCAGCTGTTGCCCTCAATAATCTGCACCGACCCCCCGCTATTCTCGCCCCGCACCCGGTTGATCACGCCGACGGAAAAACCAGCGACGCCATGAACAGGCCGTGTGTCATACCCCACAAGCGTCGTTGTCACTGGCTTCCCATTCACCATCTCCTCTTGGCAGGCATTCAGAAACGACCCCGCAGAGATTACATTCACAACCTTGGCTTCTAAAGCAATCCCCAGCTGCTCAAACGCCGTGTTTGCCATGACAACAATGTTTTCACTATCCAGTTCGTTCGCAAAAACCCTACAAACAGAAAAGGAAGGCATAGAGTACAAGAAATCTTCTGCAGAATAAAGCACACAAAGGTTAGAAGACAAGACTCTAGAACACATTTCAGAAGCAACAAGAGCAAGACAATGAAACGCAGGCCACACGCTTGGCTTGAAGGGGTGATGGACGAGTGAATGAGACATGTCATAGTCGTAGCAACCAACATACAGATCTTGCTGTGATGTGGTAGTGAGTAAAAGAGTTCCCCTGGCACGAAGAGCAATTGGGTCTACTGCGCAAATTGCGTTGAAAAGTACATCCAAAGGACACAGCCATGTTCTATAGAACGATTGATGGTTTGCGTCGCTGAGTGTTACCATTGAATTTTTTTCATCATAGTCAATTACAATAGCGTATGAACCACCATAGCCACCATTCCACACCGCCTTATTTTCGTATATATATGAAGTCTGAAAATTCACAATCAAACAACGTGATCTAGATGACTGCACAGCAAATCTGATCTGTGAAAGAAGTCCTTGTGTGTTTGTGTGTGCGGCACCCGTGTCCATGTGCTTTACAGATATACTCGCAGCATCCTTTAAATAGTTGTGTGAATAATTGCGTGCCACTGTAGCAGCATTCTCCAACGGCAGATGCTCTGAAAGCAAAAACGAAATATGAAACCCGCTGTTATTAACAACACTCTCAACATCCGCCTTAAACCCTAAACGATCAAATGCATCAGCAAGAACCGTAACAACATAGTTCTTTTCTGGATACTCAAAGCGCAGCAAACGCTGTGCAGGAGAAAGCGAATAGCGGGCTTCGCTCAAAATGGACTGCTGAAAGGCTTTTGCGTCAAGCTTGTCAATGGTCTTCTGCGATTTGGCAGCCATAATGTATCCATATCCAATAACTGCAGAGTAAAGCCTTGTTACTGGCACATGCCATGTCTTGCGGTATTTTTTTACATTTACATCAGCCAACCGCACAAATCCACGCTCCTGATCCAGGCCAATGGCAATGGCAAAATGACAAGGTTCTGGTCTGTTATCTACCTTCAAATTAAATGCAATATTTACATCAAAACCTAAAAGCATCACACTTTCCGTATCCATAGCAAGCTGGATATGTGCCATAAAAACATCATCTGCAATGTTCACAGGACCGTCCTCGGCCCCACCACGACGCGAAACCAACACAACACCTAGCGCAACATCATCCTCCATACAAAGTTTCTTTAAAAAGATAGAGTACCACCTAAATGCGGAAGGAACAGATGCCTTGCTGCTGCTGCCAACTATCGTTGCAATTCCAAGACCAAGCTCTTGGCAAAGCAATGTTACAGGAATGCCGTGTAAATTTCCACCACACATCTTAGTGGACCCATAATGGGTCTCCTTCTTACCATCAAGAATAGTTGTGGTAACAAGATGATGCATTAGCGAAAGTCCAAGAATATGTGGTGCAATTGCAGTGTCAAGTCCAGTCGTCAATAAGCCACCGGTAAGAGAGCCATCAAGTACGTTTAGTGGAAAAATAGAGGCCACCCTCTCAACAGGAGTATTACGCATAAAGACACGAACAAACCCCCGAGAACGATTGCAGTAAAGATCTTTTTGGCAGAGAGCCTTGTACAATGTTTGTATGGGAATGGTATGTTCTTTAATGATAATACGACCATCCACCAATAAAATTGGTGAGCCAAGTGTAACGGACTGCAACGCAGGTACAAAACTCAAAATCAGAGCAAACGTTCCCTGATTCTTTGCTGACCACCGAGGAACAATTGAAGTAGCCTCACAATCCATTTCATTAAGCTCCAAATAGTTCAGTCGCATCCTTATTTCGTGTTGTTCAACCAAATAAGGATCAAAGTTTACAACAAAGATTGACTGACTCTCAATCCTTGAAAGTTCTTTGCGGAACTGCGAGAGAGTCGCAAGAGGCAGTGGTTCCCCAACATGCGACATATCAACCAAGTCATCCAGTGTCTCAGAGTCACACGTCACAACTTCGCAGTGCACACCAGCCTCCCGCATTTTCGTGTAATTTGTCAAAAATTCGCTTGTCATATCAAACAACTCTACAAGCGTCACCGAGGGAAATGAGACGTAGTGCAGCCCAAGACGATTATACCGAAGTATGTCCTCAATTGTGATGTGCTCCCCGGAGACGTAGCTGCAAGCCAGGGCAATGCTTAACAGCCATGAGCAAGGGGCGCTGCGAAGTTCGGGGATGTCATCCGTATCCTGCGGCAACAACATTGGTTTCAAAAATTCCTGCATCTTCTGTTTTACAGCTTCCATCTTTCGCCGGTTGTCCATGCTTGTGGGAGCATTAATGAGGGTATTCTCCTGCGGTGCCCTGCCGCCCACCATGCCCCCAGGAGCGGTTGCCACTGAAGAGAGATGAGACGCGGCGGCCCCCCCTTGACTTCCACCCGCCACCCCGTTAGAAGCGTCATTGTTGCGTGACCTCCGCCCGATGGGTATTGCTGACGCATGCCCTTGTGCGCAACCGTTCATTGAAAATGATGTGGATGGGGACTGCGTCAATGCGATGTCAGTGCTAACAAACGACACACCACGCGGCAAGAGACTCTTGATATCCGCCTGCACAGCATCAATTTTTCTCTGAAGAAGATCCAGTTTCGCATCAATGCTCCCTGGTGTGACTGACATAATTCCACTCGCGTGTTGTTTGCCTTCTTACTTTGCTTCATGTTGCAAAAAAAAAAAAAAAAAAAACATATACACACACATATATATGTATACATAAATAAATATATACATAAATAAATAAACATATACGTAAATAATAAAAAAAAAAAGGAAAAAATATACCAAAACAGCAATCAGTGCAATCCTAACTGTAGACATGCTCATTCATCACTCGCGAGCCAATTTGTATAACAGCCATAACCCAAACACAAGCCACCATAGCTTGTATTGTATACGACACAACATGTGTCGAAGGAACCAGATGACCCAGTACTCCACTGCTTCCAGAAACGCTAGATTTCCACTCATGACGCAACTGCACATGATCGGTGCTAAGAACCACATCTACAATATCCCACTCTGCAAAACGCAAACTGGCTGAAGATTCCAAAGCAACAGTCTCACCCCCCATTGACGTAAACTCATGTATTGACTCAAATGTGTTGATGTTGTTGTTGGTGGTAGTGGTGGTCGCATTTACCCTTTTAATCTCCTTGTCGCTATCGATTAAATGAAAACCTCTATCAAAATACTCTCTCATGTATACAAGCAGCATCCCATCATGGTAAGCCCCGTCAAACTTGTATGTTTCTGAATCGACCGTCACACAATTAAACCCCCTTTTAAGGTAATACTGTATTAGCCTTGCGTCTGACGCTAAACAATGTAGCCACACCCCTTTCAAGCCGCAGTGTTCCTGAGCAATAAGTGCAGATCTACAAGACTTCTTACAGCCATTTTTCTCACTGCCATTCTTCCCCATCACCTTGCTACCTGTCACACTCCTCGTCTTGTCGCAGCGCTGGCCAAATATTTGTTCACAAGCACTTGCAAAAGTCGACCACCAGATAGACAAAACAGCAGTCGTAGAATTTGGTGGAGAGTAATCAAGAAACATTTCGCGTGGAATTGGTATACAAAAAAACATGTATGAAAGAAAACGGTGAAGCAGTAGCTCACCAAGACCACGGCGTTGCATTCTCTCGTCCACAGCAAAAGAACTCAGATAACCAATCGGTGACACCATTAGTCGGCCATCCCACCACCGTCCATACGCAATCTGGCCAATGCAAAACCCCACTAAAACAGAATACGCACAAGGCAACTCGTCGTGCGTCGCCGCATCATCAGTAGAGCCCGCAGCGGTTAATTCCATACTTTCATTTGATTCCTGAATGAGTCTTATGTAATTCGGGGACGTGTAAGCGACAACTGCTACGCAAGAGTCAGACAAAAGCCAATTGTAGTAGTCAGCACCGTACTTTATGGGAAAAGCTGCATCGTGCAGGTTGGAGACCGCCTCTAAATCGTCTCGCTTGACACCCCAGCGCAGCAGTACTCGAGGGGCAACACCCCAACGCTGCGGCAGCGTCACAAACTCCGGAGTACTCATGTGATATATTTATAATTATAGCAACACTACAACCAGCAACACAAAACCTCCTTTTTTTCCCTCCACTTATTTGCCCCCCTCCCTTCCCCCACCCCACCACCCCAAAAAAAAATAAAATAAAATAAAATAAATAAATAAATAAAAACAAAAAATATCTGTACACAAGAACTATTATAGGAATACATACATATACCTATTTATTTATTTTAGTTGACTGAATGCTTTTCAACAAGCAACATAAAAGAAAGAAACAACAACTCCCCAATGTTTTTTTTTTTTTTTTTTCTTAAGCAGTGCATCTACCCCGTTAGCGACCCATAGCTACTGTAGCTCTCTTTCCCTCCCGCCTTGCTTAAAGTCTGATGGCAACAGGAACGTCCGTCCAGCGCACTGCCCGGCATCTTTTTTTTCGCTTTGTTCTTCAGTTCTAGTGCCTGACTTGAGCTCCTTCGCCATCTTCCCGCTCTAAAAAATATTAATGAAGCCAATCCATCCAATGTAAAAAAACACACGCATATGCAAATAATAAAAAAAAAAAAAAAACGAGTTTGCACGTTTAGAGGAGCATTTTAACTAACCCTAACACCAAAGAACCGGTATGTGTGCGTGCGCTTGACATGGTAATCAAAAGCCCCCAAACCCCCGTATGAGAGTCACAACAGAACCAGAAATACACGCGCAGACTCTTGGTTTCTCTTTAAAAAACTGTATTTCAAACCCACTAACAGCACGTTGCTGTTGTCGGCACCGGTGCAGATTATTTGCTTACTAAAGCATATGTGCTGGTCTCTCAGCATTAAAGGTAAGTAAAAAGCCATGTTAATTGTAATAGTAAAAAAAAAAAAAAAAAACACAAAAACATTCTACTTTGCAAGCTAACAAAATTCCTATCGGATTTTTGATTGTCGAAACACACACACACATAGACACCCAAAAGCAAAACTATGCCACTATGCCTCGTTTCATAAACACAACATAAAAGGCTTTCATTTTTTTCAAATTACATGTATACACATACATATACATTACAAACTATTATTGGTAATAAGTATAATGATTACGATTGCACAAGTTATTATTATTATTAATCAGGTAACCCTCATCTCAGCCCTGACAGCATTCCTTTCTTTTTTTTTTTTTTTTTTTTTGGAACATCACCCCCCAAAAAACATGTTCTTGTTTTTAAAAAAGATAAAACAAAAAAAAAAACTATAACGATATTGCCTTCTTTCAAAAACACAATCAACAACAAAAGAAACATTAACAGTACACTCTACATAACACAGTATATGCGTGCTTGCACCATAGTCTACACACAAGATTAGATACCACCCATTAAAAAAAAAAAAAAAGTCATAAATATTTATTTAGTACAAAGCCATAATTTTATCCGTCGCGTGCAATATTCAATTGCAAAAAAACACACAATAGTATGAACTGCGCAACGGCAAAAATAAGGGACAAAAGAGCCGTACAACGCCATGATACCCTCCTCCCGTGTAATGCGAGCAATTGCCTGGAGTACGTTTCTGTACTTCATCTCTGAAGCGCTGTTGCCAGCAACCCTAACATTGAGCGCCTCAGCGGACATGCGCACGCGCGCAACCTCAAAAGGCATCGTGCAAAATGCGTAAAAAAATGAGGTAAACAAACTGGCCGCGCTCACAACACACACATCAGCGTACGAGGCAACACTCTCGCGCCTTGAGCGTTCAGCGTTTATCTGACGAAGGAACGTGAGCGTCTGGTCGTGCACGGCGACCTGGCAGACACCCACGAGGGCGGCGCGGGAGGTGAGGGCGCCAGCGCCGCGCCAGTAGCCGGCAACACCCCTCGACGCGTAGACACTCGCAACGGCACCAAAGAACGATAGCTTCGTTGCGCTTGTTGTCTGCAGCACAAGACAGACCTCAATCGGGGAGCTCAAAAAACTAGCAAAAACCCCGGAAAGGGCCCCAGAAAGCGCGCGGTCCACGACAGAAGGAGTTGCACCTGGACCATCACCTCTAGCTGACATAATTGCGTCGCGAAAAATGGGGTAGCAACCAAGACGCGCTGGGGCATAGACAACTTGACGAAGATATCCGGATGAAAGTCCTTTAAATGCTCCCCGCTCAAACACTCTGCGCAGGCAATCAAATTGCAAAGTGCCGCAAGGCGCTGTTAACACCGTATTTTTCCACATCTCAAATGGATGAGAAAAGGTCCACGCAAACAAACCAGAAAACCCTGCAATAGCTATTGTATACAGTCGAGGTAAAGAATTATCCCGCTGAACAGTATTTTCTGGTGACATTTCAAGCACAGTACCCAACTATACAAATAAATACGCTTATGTATATAAAAGCACTGTTTTGCATATCAATATAAGCATGCGTGTTACCACAAAACCAAAACCAAAATAAAATAAAAAAATATTCCTTTAATTCCAAAAAAAAAATTCTTGACCGTTAAATATTAAAAAATACAAATAAAAAACACCTTGTAAAACATCAATAGCTGTTAACGACCAAAGCAGTTTTGTTGTACTTTTTCCTTTATTTGGCTATTGCCAAAACGTCATCAGACAAATAAGATGATAAAACCGGTCTATCCTTATAAAGCACGCACAAACAAACAAGAAAAAAAAAAATTATTTGGCTCTATTATTTTTCCCCACGTGTTGCAACACTATTCTTTCCTCTGTAGCCCCCATTTTGAAGAACAGCCTGCTGCCGCAAGGTTCCCCGCCAGTGGTCACGCAGCTGTGAAGCCGTACGTTCAGGGTGCCACACCCCGCTGTAGGCGTAAAGAATCTTCTCAAATCGCCCTGGACCCCCGGAAAAGCGGGCAACTCCTAACAGTATCGCCTCGTCTTCCGCAGGGGTAAACTTGTGGCGCCGCTGCTTCCGGTGCGGCCCTGCGCCCTGCACAACACCGCGGCAATCAACCCGCACATCACCACCGTGAGCCGCAGGGTCTGTCACTGCCTCAAAAGAAGTCACCGCGCGAGTAGAACCTGGAATTGCGGGCATGTGTGCCAGGACATCCAATGCGTCAGTAAACACTGCCTTGTCTGCGTCGTGAGGGCCATCAGTACAGCCAACACTTGTCGTTGCCGCTGGCCCTGAATCCTCCACACGAGCCACGCAACGCCCAAAAGGACTATGGGATTCACGTGCATGCTTCAGCGGCTTGGGACTAAGAGAGGCGCTCGGTCTAGACGCTTGTGACTGTCTGCCTCTCCAAACATCATCACCGCAAAAATGTTCCCGCAGCACGGCGCAAACTTCATCCAGAGCTACAGTCGCCTCTGAAGACTGAGAGACTGAACGTGCAACATCATTGCTGCTTTCGTCGTTATTGCTCTTGCTGTGCAAGACTGCGCCTGCCTCTAGTTGACCCAAAACTCGTTGAAGAAGAGAGTCCTCCCCATTTATTCTCCGCAGCATAACATACAACTCATTAGCAGTCAAATGCTCGTCTGTTTTAGATAAAAAGCAGGCTGCATCTGCGCCGACATCTTGTTTTCGACAATGTCTCACCTTCTCCAAACTCTTAATAACAGAAGCAATAACGGCCACTGCTATGCCATCATGATATGTGCAGCTTCTCCAAAATGCAGGGTTTTCGTACACAACACCTAACGCCAATGTTCCCAAAACTGCAAAGTTGTTGCCGCGGCTTATGTGATAACGTATGACTTCGTGAAGTAATGTAAAATCCAACAGGGGTGCATCACAGTGTGACATCCCTATACAAAACACAAATTAAAAAACAAGACCACCAAACCCCCACTCCCCACCCCGCCCCCCAAAAAAAGTAATGATAATAATAAATAATAACCTTGGCTTTTATCACTTCCTTTTTTTCTTTTTCCTCCGCTCTTTTTTATTTTTTTATTATCTTTTTGTTGTTTTTTAGAGTCACAAAAACACCACAACCCAATACTGCCACGTCCTACTCGTGCACGGCAGAAAAACTATAAAAAAGAAGATATTCTCCCTTTTCTTTTTTTTTTTGCTAACACCTTATGTGCTTAATAAATAATATAAATGATAATAACAAAAAAAAAAAAAAAAAAAAAAAAAAAAAAAAAAAAAAAAAAAAAAAAAAAAAAAAAAAAAAAAAAAAAAAACATTAACGACATTTTACAAAATAACACAACTAGACAGGTGCCACACCACACACAACCAAAAAAAAAAAAAAAAAAGAAAAAAACATGTGAACCACACACACGGTTATATTATACATGCATATATAACAGACTATCAGTCAATTGAAAAGATGTGTTTATTGCACAACGGCAACTCACGCATGCGTTCACGAAGCTTCACCTCCAATGCCTCCTGACGCTTTATTGTTTCAGCGCGTCTCCGTAGTACTTCGGCTTCGCGCTGAGCCACCCTTTCTGCCTCAAGCGCTGCTTGATGCTCCTCTTCATCTCTCAACTCTGTACGTCGCTGCACCTCTCTTTGCCATTCATCTTGCCGTTGCCGCAGCGCCTCTAACTCGTCGCTCTCCACTGGAGACAGTGTGGCACGACCGCCACAGCCGCCGCCTTCTTTCTTCTCAGCAACCGGCAACTTGGAGGGACACGTCACTGGGAAAACGGCCTCAGACTCCTGTTGAAAACCAATCGCAGAAGACTCCGCTACTCTTTCAGCAGCCTTCGGCTTTTCCATCTCTGCTGCGTCTGCTCCAACAATCAACTCATCCTTCGTCTTCAATCGTTCCTTCTCCATTGCCGCGGCCTCTTCACGTTGAAGTCGAGCAGCCTGCACCTTCTCCATCATCAAGCGCATACGCTCCTTGTCCATCATGCAAGAAACTTGCGCAACTTGTGATGTGGTCTCTTCAGAGAGCCCAACCGGCGCAGGCCTCTTGTTCCCATCCAAAGCTAAAAAATTGTCTGTTGGTGTCTTCGCAGCACATTCTTCAGCCCCCGAAATGCACATATCCCCAACTGTTGGCTTGATTAACTCATTAGAGATGTTTCCTTCATCATCATTGCTGTTCCCGTGGCTTTTAAACTCAGCAGCAGAAGCGACCACCATGTCATCGCCCCCAAATAACTTTTTTCGCATGTCCACTGCGGTTATTCCTGTTGGTTCAGGCGGTATCACGCGCAATACAAGTGTCAGCAGGCCCTTCCCTCGCTGAAACTTGGCTTCCAAAGGTGCAGGATCCACTGAAAAAGGAAGTGTCACCGTGCCATAATAGCGATGAATATTACTTTTAGCAATTGTCACGTACGTGCCCTCAACTTCAATAGTAAGATCAGAGGCTGATTGCACATCAGTGAACTCCATCTTTACAACAAGCTCCTCTGGAACACCAACACGCCTGTCTACAATTTTCCACCCCCAGGTGTCTGTGAGATCAATGTTCCCGCGATGTGTCACCACGTAACGCGGCAAGTTCTCTTTTTTTAACACCATATTGTCACCTGTGTCTTTCACCTGTGCTTCAGTTGTCGTAGCCTTTTTGCTTGTCGCCTTTTCTGCTTTCGTTTCTTTCATAACCGAGGAAACAGCAGATTTCTTTTGCTCAGTAGAATCCGAAGAGGGAAAAGTCTTTGTCGGATGCTGCAAAGGTGGTTCATCGGTTACTGCGGCAAAAGGTGATTTCCCCTTCTCCCTTGTGATTGTTTGGTTCTGCAAGGTCCCCACAGAACAAAAACAACTGGGCAAACGACGAAACTCAAACCCATGTTTGTCACCATACCCATTGTTAATGTGTTCCACTGCAATGTTCACAAGAAAACAACAAAAACGGTCACTGCGATCCGCCAACTGCAGCGTTCTTGGGTGAAAAACAGCGTCGTATGTCACAACAGGCTCCCCGGCAGCCTTGTCGTCGTCGTCTTTTGTTTTTTCACGCTTTGATTCCGAGATCGTGGTGTTGTTTTCAGAAAAAAACTCCGTCCTTGGCTTTGAAATTGATACGGGCACAAGCCAGTTGCTTTTTGTTTTGTCCCCCGTCGTCTGCTCAGAAAAAGGATCGATTTTTTCGCTACTGCACATGTTCACATACACACGAACAGGTGTATTCCTCTTTTTTCGCTCCGCATTTTGTGATCGTCCCGTCACGCGATACGACGTCGATGGTTCCAAAAGCTCAACAACAAAACCGGGTGTTGGAAAAACAAAATCAAAACTGTAGTCACCGTCCTTTTTCGCCATCTGCTCCACCTGCCGCAAGTACTCCTCCTCCTCGCGACGCGCCTCCGGGTCCTCCATCGCCTTCATGTAGTCCCTGAACAGCTCCACAAACTTTGGGTCCTCCATCTTTTTCCGAATTGTGTGCAGCTCCTCCGGTGAAGGAGTGAACTTTTTATCATTCGCAGAGCGCCTGTCAAGAAAATTTACAGTTTCTAGTGGCATTCCCTTTTTTTTTTTTTTTTATCCTTCTCTTTTTATCTATGTTTACTTCTTCTCTACTTCTTCCCTCGCTACCTTTCTTCTTTTAGCTTTTTCTCTTGAAAGAAAAAAAAAAAACCTTAAAACAACAAATAAAAACAAAACATTCCCAAAAATAAAAAAATCAATTTACCTTAAAAAACGTGGTGTAGAATACATAAAGTATTAACATATATATACATATATATATATATATAAAACGCATGTTCCACAATGCATAAAAATAAAATAAACACTCAAAAAATCAATATGTACATGTATGTATATATAAGCAATAATAATAATATACTAATATAAAGCAAAATAGTATATATGATTTATCTATTTCCTTTTAATAACTACAAGCGGCAAAACTTGACGTACCGACATTTTTAACAAAAAAAAAATAAACTAAAAGAAAAACCTTAACCTAAAAAAAAAAAAAAGAAAAAAAAAATGCGGCAATTTACTCTTGGTTCTTTTTTTTTTTTTTTTGTTTGTAGAAAAGGGAAGAGGGTAATGCTGCGTATCCAAGCATATTCCAA
Source organism: Trypanosoma caninum (assembly GCA_036321205.1). Taxonomy (NCBI): domain Eukaryota; phylum Euglenozoa; class Kinetoplastea; order Trypanosomatida; family Trypanosomatidae; genus Trypanosoma; species Trypanosoma caninum. Next base: position 36,888 of record JAWVMR010000016.1, on the reverse strand, counting down.
AAAGCAAAACAAACAAAGAACAACAATAAAAAAAAAAAAAAAACATCAAATGCAAATACTCTAATATTCTTAATAAAATATTCATAATAAAACACTTTTTATGTACCTGTTTGCGTTTGCGTTTGCGTTTGTATTTTTTTTTATCCGTTTTCTTTTTTGTTCTATCAGTTACTTTTTAACCTCAAAAAAAATTCGAACATTATTATATGCGTCTAAAAAAAATAAATGCTTCTCCATTTTTCTAAACTATTTTTTCTTTTTAAAAGCGACCTAAGATTTTGACGCACAAGACATAAGTGTAAGTAAATAAATAAAAATAGTATACATATGCGTATATACATAAATATATATACATATATATACATATATATACATATATGTATATATATATATATTTATGTTTGTTATGTACAGACATCATAAACAACTATACAGTAGAGTTGCTTGATTGCACATGCCTCCCCTTGTACAGCATTTTGGAACGCTCGTCACTTGCCCTCACGGGCGCTGGCGGCCGTGGTATCTGCACCCGCTGCCCACTACTGCTGGCCCCACGCCGCAAAGTTCTCTCATTTGGTTTACGAGTCTCATTGGTACTCCCAGAACCATACCTCTGAGAAAATGTGATGTCTGTCTCATTTTCCTTGAATTCCATCGGAGACTTATTGTTTCTTCTACATTGCCCAACGGCCCTCCGCTGTAAAGCGTAGTTATGCGCCGATCCGGCCGCATTTCCACCCTCAACACCACTTCCCCGCTCCTTGAAACCCAATGTATGCATGCGGTTTGCCTGACTTTTCATCTCATCTACCGTTAACCGCTCGCGCTGACGCTGGTCATGGCGCAGTTCGTTCAACAACTCACTAAACAGATGCGTTTTATGCCACTTTTCCCAAAAATCCCTATAAAGTCGCAAAGACGCCAACCCTGCTCGCTCTCGAGATGAGGAACAAACACGAGGAGTGAAACCATTAGGAGGTGCCGTCCACGGGGGTTGCGACCGTGTAGCGTGTTTGGGTGGAAAAATGCAACGTTCACGGATCCCAGCTATCAACGGTTCCACATCGACACGACTTCGTGGAAGACGTCTTCTATAAGGCTGCTCCTCAACACGTTCCTCTTCTTTCCCTGTTGGCACGCAAAAAGCCCGATTGTGTGCTTCAAAACTAGAATACAAGCCAAGTTTTTTACCCAACAAGCCCCGCAGTGCCGTCACCTCCCAGGGCCAAACCTCCTTTGAGAGGTCACTGTTCGTCTCGCGTGACTGGGCAAGCGACTGCCCTCCATTATCAGAATCACTAGTAGACATGAGAAACCATCTGGAAGACGAAGCTAGCTTTGCGTTATGCGGATACGAATCAGAGCCTGAGCAAAAAACTGTTTTTGCTGTCGCCGGCCTGGAGTGACCCGTCTGCAGACGCACCCCGTTATTTTCATTTTGGTGATGAACTAATAGAGCGTTACGTTTAGAATCCACTCTTTTCACCGCTTTAGCCTGAGATTCCACAGCTGGTTTCTTTTTAAGACCACTTTTGTATCTAGAGGCATGCTTTTCTGCCGTGGCAAGCGATATATATTGTGTTTGCTTTTTTGAAGGCAACTGACAAACAGACCCCTTTACATCAGTGTCAATAGACACCCGGCGTGAGGCAGATTCAGTGGAAGTTTTAGCTGACACTGGGGTGCAAAGCCGCGAGGACACCTTAAGGGTAACATTAGATGGTTGAGCAATCGCTTTTCCCAACGCAACATTAAACTGCCCTGTTGCTGAACCAAAGGCACCCTGTACATTTTGCTCAGGTAAAGAAGAATTTTGCAAAAATGGTTCAGTATGGCCAGAAAAGCTGTGGGTGGGCTGTGATGAGTTACTAGCCCCAAACGGCATTTCAGAATCCTCTCCCGCCACAGTACAAATACCATTGCCACACGCCTCCCCCTCTTCTTCTTCTTCCCCCTCTTCGCTGAATGAAGTAAGACTTGTAGAGTCACTCTTGTCATCTCTCGATATTCCAAAAAAACTACTGCTAGTTGCCCCTGTTGTGCCGGCTACTCCCAGAGCAGTCGAAGCTCCTTTAATACTTGGGTCCAAAGATGTCCAAGGTTTACCATCCAAAGTTAACAGTGTGGAACCCAACTTCTCATTTACAGGAATGCTGGAGGCGCCGTTACGTGACACCGCAGCAATACCATCCTTCATTATTGCATCAAAATTACCTTCTTTATCATTAATGCTACCATTCTTGTAATTACTGTTATTATTACTACCATAAAAATCACCCTTTTCTGAAACTGCTGCTGTAGTGGAAAAAGAATCCGAAACCGCATCAACGCTTTCACTTGTATTATCAAAACTAGCAAACGGTAACTTCCCTGTCAACTCGGAATATGTGCTGTACGAACAACAAACTAAGGATGCGTCCCGCAACGTTTGTTCATTGTTCTCAATAAACTGATTAGTAAGTACCCACATTGTAGCAAGCTGACCCAAATTTTTCTCTTCTTCATCATCCAAAATGCATGGCAGCACAAGACCAAACATAAGAGGTAAAGCACTTCCCAAATTTGACCCCTTATTGTCTGATGTTTCAACGCCACTCCCCTTTGGATATTCATATACAAGAGTATTTTCCACGGCATATAAGGAAAGGGAACTAATCTGCGAAACGCTTTGTAAGAAAACACCAACAGCGGCAAACTCTGCGTTCGGTTCCTCTACAATTGGCATTCGAAGAACGCATCGCGTCAGTGTCGCCTCACTTCTCCCTTTCAACAACACATGGCAGAAGCCAAAATCCTCCGCCTTTTCAAAGTCTGTTGGAAGCACCGAAAAGGGGAAGCCGGGGTGAATCATCTCTTCTCGTCCCTTGTGCTTCTGCTGCCTTTCGTCTGCTGCTTCGCTCTCCTTCCAAAAAAGTTCACAAACACTCAGCGACACATGGGCGTGGTCACGGGCAGTCACAATGGTGCTGCCGACCGAATATGGCCGTGCGGCCCAGGCAGAAAACGAACAATATTTAGCAACGCAGCGTCCGTGGTTCGAAAGAAAAAGACCACATTTTCCACGATACACAGCCTCAATACTTGAGTCCCAAATCTCTAAATTCCCTCTGTCCCTTACCCATACCCCGTTGCCGTTGTGACCAAATACGCTGCGAAAAATAACAGCACAACTTTCATCCTGTACAACCAAACCGTGACCACCACAACGGACAACGGATATTGAGTCCGCTTCAAGTCTTGAACTATCCAACAACACCAGTACAGTAGAAACAACATCAGGACCGCAAAAACTACTGTTACAAATAGTAAGTTTCGTGCAACCACATGCAGTTATGACAGGAACCTCATTGACCCCAACGGACCCTGCCATTCCGCAAATATTGTCAAAGTCACAATAAAAAAAACTGCATTCACCCTCCACAGCAACACGAACACTCGAAAACCTTGAGGTGGATAAAGATGACGACGCCAAGACATCACTACTCCATGCAGTGGCTCCAAAAAGGCATTGAGAAAAATATACGGGCCCCTTTCCAATAACCTCAACCCTATTTGTAAACCATATTCCATGTATCACAAGAGAAGCACAAGAGTTGATCCTAATAGGTTTTTGGAAAATCGCCATATCTGACTGACTTATTCTCTTGGCACAGGTATGATCACCCGCGCCATCTACCGTTGTTGTAGTTGTATTATTCCTAAAAGGTGCCCCAGCTATTAAACATGAGACGGTATTTTCTATAACCCCCGTTTCGTACATCCCTGGGGACAAACGAAACGAAGACGGTTGATCTCCGTTAAGACTTCGTAAGCCGTCTAGCAAAAAATTAGGCGTCACCTGCGTAACCGGCCAGGAAGAAGAATCCTGAATAAACTTGGCAAGTGTCCGCTGAATGACAATTATATTTTCAGAAGCAACAGTGGCATCCTCATCATCAGAGGTCATATTCCCAAACAAAAAACTAAAAAACTAAAAAATGTATATACAAACAAAAAAAAAAAAAAAAAAAAAAACGGTAATTAAATAACGTAGTTAAACTTTATAAATTGATAAATTTTTTTTTTTTTTTTTTTTTGGTGGGGGGTGTACATTATAACTAAACACAAGAACAACTAACGTACACAAAGCATCTTCTCATTTTGTCAATCAGAAAACTGTTACCTTTTTTCCTCAACATTCTGCTTACTCCTTACGTCTCTGATAAAAATAAATGCTTTCGAAGATTTACCCGACGCTCTGCTACAATGGCAGCCACCTCCTGCAAGTCCGTAGATGAGTACGGCGAATCTCTCAAAGGAACAAAACCCCACTGCAGCTGCCACGCAGCCCGACCCTCCCCCGACGTTATAGAGATGCCTCTGCCATCATTAACAAACAACCTCCTGTTAGCTGAGCGCGATGTGGGAGACGCATAACAAAGAGTAAGTTCCTCCCCTTCTGGTATTTCTTTTATACTGAAAAGATGAAGAAACGGTTCATACAACAAATCTAAAGGAACACCAGCCAAAATATTGTCAAAAACATCAATTCCGCAAAATGCCCCCTCTGTTGCCATGGTGTAATAGCAATTCGGTTCCGGGTGGTGATTAAGCTTGTCAACCACGGGAATCAGCGTAGCGGCACCTGAGCGGCGCGACAGCACCAAACTAACCCACCAGGCGTACTCCTCCTTGCTCAGGCGCTGGCGCAAATATGCACTAAGTGGTAAACCCCCCATTTCACGATGAAAGTATTCCCACAGCTGGAATGCCGGGCTATCTTCGTTAATAGCACCCTCACCCTCTCTTACCAGCCCCACATCATGTTCATTCCTCAAAATTTTAGCAAGCTCCTCAAACTCCAAAAAAGGCAAGTTATTGCTTGGAACCACAGTCTTTTTGAGGTAATCCACGTAGCCTGCATGTGAAGGAAGCACGCCGCCCGCCTCTCCACCGTCACCAGCCGCCACTAATTGCCCAATCAACTCGTCAACATACATAAAAAACGAGGTTAACTGGGAGCTGGACGGGGGCGGCCGTGCAAACAACACGGCTTCTACCGGCAGACTCAAAAGAAAGACGCCAGGCAATATATGACGAGTTGCCACAAATGATGTTCCATACACAGAGGATTTGACCCGCGGCCGCGACAATGTCAAAAAAGGTGATACAACTGTTTTTAAATCTTCAATAACGCCTTGCATAAAAGAAACATCGTTCTGGTTCATCGGCGACGCGGGGGCCCGTGCGCCATTAACACATCCACACCACCAGCGGCGCCGCATGGCGGTTGCCAAGCCACTTCGCCACCGTCTTAACAAAGATGCATCCATCCCAAGTTCACAGCAAAAGAAATCCAGCACCTTTTCGCCATCTTCCACTGTTGTAATTGCCAATGGTAGTGTTAAACAAGGTGGCGCCGCATCTTGGTAAAAACGGGCAATAGTCGGCAACGAACAGTGAATGTTACGAAGAAGAATTGATGGACATGGCCGAGACATCACATTACCTCCTCCCACAGCCGCTCACCCATTCTCATATACCCAATGGCAGTGTCAGTCAAAAAAATAAAAAATAACAATTAAGATAAATAAATAGCAGTAACAATTGTAAAATCAAAAGCAAAAATAATGATAACAAAAAAAAATAAAATAAAATAAAACAAATAAATATAAAAATATGTATACATAAACCTAAATAGAATATCACACAATTACAAAAAAAATTCAAAAAGTTTTAAATACCCTTTAAACTGAGCAAACAAGACTTTTTCCCTGGTTTTCAAAAACGCCATTAGTTCTTCCGAAACTGCATTCCATTTTTCTCTGGTTGCCTTGGAGGTGTTTGTATTGTTACTGTTATTAGTAGTGGTAGTGGCACAAAAAACACCAAACGCTTTCAAACCATTAGAAAGCACAATACTGCACCACGATATCAAAAGCCATTTAAAAAGATTCAACTCCTCACCATCATCCGCAAATGCATTTCGGGCCCTGCTGCTGCTGCTGCTGCTGCCAGAGGCGAGCTCCACCGAATCACGACCCAAAAAAATTGTGTCGCACAGTCCCTGCAACCAGCCCTCACTCTCAACAAGCAAGGTGAAAGTGCAAAGTATTCGCATAAATACCGTGTTCAACAGCCCCACGTTTTCATCACCGTGTGCCATACTATTTGCTGAAATAAGCCGCCTGGCAATGTTTCGTAGTGCAAGCGCAAAAAAACGCAACCCCTGCCAGTCCCTGAATGGTGGAGTGTAAGCCGTTGAAGCATTTGGGCTGCGGTAGAGCTGTGTAATAGTTAACTTCAGGCGATTAAGCGTTGGTGGTGGCAAAGACATACGGTCTGGATTCACCAAAGGTAAAAATAAAGTGATGGGAGCAAGAAATGTGGAAGCCAAAAAAAATTTTTTTTGATCAAATATAGGAAGAAAGTAAGAGTCAAAAACACTCTCAGATAAAACCAAATCTAAAGCTACAGCAACATCATCCAGTAAAAATTCTGATTTTGACAAACAATGAGAATATGTAACATCACACATTACACCTAAAACCCCGGTCGCCGTCGTTTCTGTGTCCAGTGAGGCCACACAAAAAAGTGGTGCAAATGTTTTGCCGCAGCAAGCACTTTCTTTTACAGTAACAGCTACCTCATCAGTCACAACATCCGCAACGTCAAAAGAAAGACTTGCATCGCGCTTCACATCAACCACGTTGCACCACGCGGCAGGAATAAAGAACCTAACACTAGCCAAACATCCCTCCTCTACTCGTAAAATAATGACCCATGACAAAAACGATGTCGGCGCCCCCTTCTCAAAAAGAAAGGCGTCAGTCGTAGGAAGAAAAACGGATGTCTCTCTCTGCTGCCCACTTCCCACTACGCAGCGCGGCAAATACAAACCATCACTGCTTTTTTTCTCTCCCCTTTCTTCCTCTAAAAAAAAACGTACAACATTCTCTTTATTTGCCTCAGTCGCAATCAAACTAACGATAAGGCGTGCTCGAATAGGTGACATGGTCATTGTGCAAATACTACCATCGTTTTTCCTTTCGTCTGCGTGTAAATTTGTTAAAACCAACTCAGCCCAGTGTGGCTTTTCTCGCAAGACTGTATCCTGTGTAATGGCGGCAAGCTCCAGCGTCGGAACTGGTTGACCCGCAGGAACTGAAATACAAACTGTCACAACTGGATCACTAACATTACACTGCGTCGCGCCATGCCTTTCTTCTCCACTTCTTTTACGTTTGGCCTTGTTCATGTCAATGATGGGCACCTCCGTTCGCAATAGATGGCCCCAACAACCTTCAAAAGGTCCTTTAATTACACTTTGCACCCCATCAGCATAGCAGCAAAGGCTTTTCAAAGAAGAAGCCTCACTCGGCATCTCCTCGCTTCCACCATTCTCCTTTTTAGCGGCAAAACCTTTGCCACCACCTCTCCTTTTTCCCTTCTTTTTTGGTAAAGAAGCATTCTCACACCTAGAAAAAACAATAAAAGGCCCGTTCACTAGCTCAAGTGTGGCTCGCGTAAACGTCAACAAGTTTGCAGCCAACATTCCACATTTTACCCGCGCCTCTACGACAGTGCGGTTGCATAGTTCCTTATCAAGCAAGCTGCGCACTGTTGCAAAAGCCTCAGCACCAAAAAAGTCTTGCAGATAAAAAAATACCCTGCGAACACTATGCCCTGGACACCACATGGTCGAGGAACTCGTGCTTGCAGTGCCCCAAGAGGAACCCACTGCAGGACAAGCAAATGTCCACGGCAGCTGCACTGTGTTTGCTTGACCAACATCAGACACCATTAGTTTTGCTAGAGGTAAAGAAACAGTTAGATAAACAAAAGGTGGAACAAAGGGATAACGCAGAGGAAAGGCTACAACAACTTGAACCACTTGTCCTGCAAGTGGCCCATCAGATGGAGAAATATACAAGTTCCACTCAGCAACGGTAGCTTTGTCGCTAGTTTCATCCCAGGTCCTGTGGAAAGCACGGTCTTTCACTACTCCCTTCTGTGGATCAATTACAGTAATGCGCGGAACAGGACGCCGAAGAATGTCTTCCAACTCTCTTTCTAAACGCCGAAAAACCGCACTCTTCTGTACATCCCGTTGTTTCGCACCATTAGTCTTTTCAACCTTCTCATTACCAACCTGGCAGTTAGAAAACGGCAGCTGCAACCGAACATATTCAAGTAGATCATCTACAACATGTATCACAGCACAATTTTGCGGTTTTTTATTCTTTACCTCTTGAAAAGTTTTTTTTTTTTCTTCACAAGCAAAAAAATGGTTCCCATCGTTTTCAATCAAATCAATATCTTTACAAACACTACCATTTTTTTTGCTCTTTCGCTTCTTCTTTTTCCTCCGCTTTTTTCCCCCTTCTTTTTGTTCATTGTGTTCCTCTTGCTTTTCTGATTGTTGCTTCACTTTCCGCAACGACGCATCAGTTTCAAAAAAAACACTTTTTCTACAAGTCTTGGCCTCAACACAGCCCACACATTGCACAGAAGTCGCCTCCCTTGCACTACTACCGCCATCAAACACAGCAGATTTTTGATTAATCTCCCGAGAGCTACAACAGCATGTGCTCACAGCACCTCGACCATGGCAACTACAATCAGGAGAAAAACGAACCCTATCGGTCTCCAGCTCCTGAGAACTAGAAAAAGGAATAGTTTTGCCATGACTTTTTCCGGTTTGCTCAGAAGAATCGGTATTCAAAGAAAAACTACAGCCTTTCACAGCTGCAACAGAAGTAGGGCTCTTTATTGCAAAAGTCGCCGCAACAATTTTGGTCCTATCGCATGAAGAAACTTTTGCCTCCTCAGGATCATTTTTTATATTAACAACAGCTGACGAGGTTGAACAACTCTTTCTGTTTTGACCCTCACAAGTTTTCTTGTTTGTTTCTTCTAAATATGGTAGAAAAAAATGCTGAAGTCGCTGTTGCTCCTTCAGCTTGCGCTGTTTGAGAACAGTCAACATGCGACGAAGTCCTGACAGCTCGCTAATCATTTCCCTTTGAGCATTTGAAAGAGATTTAATTGATCCCGATAGAAACTTTTGACGCACACTGTTTGCCCTGTCAAACCTTTTCTTTACATTGCGAAATTCCGCAGTTTCAGTAACTCTTTCAATATATTTTTGAAGAAAGGGTTCACAAGCGGAAGGAGGAATAGAGCGGAGGTGCTCGATTACACGCTCCTTATCAGCTGTTGGGTCATCCACACAAATATCCAAAGCGGTTTTCCTCGCTCCCTTGCCAAGACGCGCACTTGTTCCTTCACGAGCGCCCCCTTTCCCCGAGCGGTCCTTTTCGTCGCCAACGCCGCCGCGCGTGTGGTCAGCGGCTGATGGCGCGATGCGGTCAGGGGCCGGGCGCGGCAATTGGATTTGGTCACACAAGCATAAATCACCGTTCACGCGCGGTCCGTCGCCCGCTGACCACTCGTGCACCGCATTTATCGTCAAATCGGTGGTTTTGTAAACAGATTTGTGCATACAAAATAAAACCCTCTTGATTCACACTCTTGTTGTTATTCCTATTAATTTATTTGTTTCTCTTTGGGTGTTTTGTTTCTTTTCTTTTCTTTTCTTTTTTTTTTTTTTTGTTTTGTTTTTTTTAGCGTATTACTCTGTTTATGGTATTTCACGTTTCTGTCAATACACCTCACAATCCACAATGTCTTGTTATCACCAGCAGTCACAGCCAAACCCCAACCCCTTAATCACACACTTACAGAAATACAAAAAAAAAAAAATATATATATATATATTGCCACAATAAAAAAAATAAAAGAAAAAAAGAAAATCGGTATGAAAAAAGCCTTACTAACGTTAATTGCTTATTTGTTTTATTTTATTTTAGTGTGTACGCCTATAAAGTCAATTTTAAGATCCTGTATGCTTTGCAAGCAACGCTAATGTTCGCCACAAAATAAACTAAATTGCCCTAAGCAAAATAATAATAACAGTAATAATGGTTATATAGCGGTAAATATAAATATGCATAAATTAATTAATTTAAAACAAACAAACAAACAAAAAAAAAAAAAAAAAAATCTATGTAATTACAAATACATCAGTCAAGGATGTAAAATAACACATGTTAAGTCTCACTAACAAAAGACCGCAACACTTAGAGTAGCCAAACATCGTCACATTAATCCAACAGTGCTCATTTTATTATTTTTTTTTTTTTTTAATTAATTACAAAGATCATGCTTCTATTAATTTTATTCATTTACAATGACCTACCAAATGTAACAAAAGATTTTTTTGCTTGTCCACAAGCACAAAAAACATAAATATATACACTTATATATTAATGCCATCACAATCTTTACTACAACTTGCTCCTTTCGTTGTTTGTATATATATATATTTTATCCTCCCTTATTTTTTCTTTTTATTATGCTTATTTAAAACAGAAACTACAGCGCAATTCTTTAATTTTCATTAGAAATTCTTGCAAAAGCAACGCTGTTTCATACATATAAGTATATATAAATTTTTTTTTTTTGTTCTTTTTTTTTTTTTTTTTTGCTTTATAATTCAACAATTTTTCCTTTTTGTCTTTGGCTTGCTTCGCAGACAAACATGTGTGCACAAACTTACAAAAGCAAAAGCAAACAGAAATGTATTAAGAATAATGTCACGCTGCCTTGCTAGTAAACTGTGCCTCCCTTTCAAATTACTAAAAAAAACAAAACAAAACAACACGCCAGTAACAGTACGCAACCACGTGCATGCACAAAAGAAAACTGTCCCTCCACACACCCACACCCGTTTTGTTCATCGCCGTAAGTAAATTGCAACCAGTACTAGTAATACGCTACTTCTTCCCACAACGTACACTAGTAACTGCGACCAAAAAGCACCCATTCCCTTGCGGGGCTGGTGCAGCTTTTGCAAATGCATGTATGTTCCTTCACAGTGTCGGGCTGCTCAAGCGGAATACATAATGTTTTTGCGCCCATGCTGGGGGCCCGCGCGTCCTCTCTACCATCACCACCCTGCAGCATCTTAGACTCCTCAGCGCTGTCTCTCTTCACTTGGTCCTCGCAGGACGTTTTCCCGCACCACGGCGCCAACACCAAGCACTTGTTGTTGAGTGCCGGCGTAAAATCCTTCCATTCGGTCAGTTTCTTTGTGTTCTCCTGACGGCTCTTCCTTGCGCCATTCAGCATGTCGTCGTGAATTTCGTCCAAAAGTGCTGAAATTGTGTTAACCAACTCACCGCTCCTGGCAACAGTGCGGCGGCTACCGTTGTACCGCAAAACAAGCTGCAGCCTCCCCGCATTCAGCTCTTTTGGACCCAATTCCACACGCACCGGCACGCCCTTCACCTCCCAGTGGTTGAACTTCCACCCAGGACTGTAGTTGTCACGCAGGTCTGCCTTGGCCCGAATGCCGCCGCCCGTCAACTCCATTTCAAGTACCTTGCAACTGTTCTGCAGCATTTCGCGCTCTGCGTCCTTTGTATTCTTAGTAATGCCCACAGGAATAATGATAACCTGCACGGAGGCAACTCGGGGTGGGAGCACTATGCCTTGATTGTCACCGTGTACCATCGTCATGACGCCTATGGCACGTGTGGACAGCCCCCACGAGTTCTGCCACGGAATGAGAACAGAATCGTCGTTCTTGTCGGGATCCTGAAAGGTGATATTGAACATCTTTCCAAAACTCTGGCCCAAATTGTGACTCGTAGCACACTGACAACCGCGGCCCACTGCGGAAATGTAGGCCTCCACAGTCATAGTGTAATATCCGCCGGCAAACTTTTCCTTTTCAGTCTTTCTCCCTTTCACCACGGGCACTGCAAGTAGCTCCTCATACACCGCAGCATAATTGTCAAGAATTTGTAACACTTCCTGCGAACACTCCGCTTCCGTCAACCACGCACAGTGACCCTCCTGCCAAAGAAACTCGCGGGTACGAATAAACGGAGTTGGGTGCGAAAACTCCCAACGAATAACGTTATTCCACATGTTCAGCCGCACTGGCAAGTCACGATACGAACGGATCCACTTGGCGTAGTAGGGATACATAACAGTTTCGCTAGTCGGACGAATAGCGACCGGCACCTCCAGTTCGCTCTCACCAGCCCTTGTCACCCAGGCCACTTCTGGCGCAAAACCATCAATGTGGTCTTTTTCACGCTCCAGGCATGTTTTTGAAACAAACATTGGAAAATAACAATCCTCAACGCCCATTTTCTCAATACGCGCGCCAAAAAATTTTTGAATTCTGGTCCAAATAAAAAAGGCCCATGGACGGATAATGTAACAACCGGAAACATCGTAGTACTCAATCATCTCTGCCTTAGTAATAACCTCTGTGTACCATTGTGAAAAGTTTTCCTCGCGCTTCGCCATGATACCAAGCTTGTTCTCATCAGAAGATGCAGTGGGCAAAACATTTTGAGCTTTTGGCTTAGAAATATTTGCTTTTAACCCGCCCTTAGTTGAAGTAGGCGTTTTGCCCTCAGTGCCAGTCACACACGATGCATTTGCCGCGTGTTCCTCAGCAAAATCAACAACAACAAATGGGTAATCAAGTTTTGCCAAAAAATCCTGCAGTTGCTTCGGTGTTATCAGGCAACTCTTGTCATTGCGGCACGGGTGCAAAACAATTGGAACCGTGCTTTCCACAAGCGCCTTGTCAAGCACCAATTTGATGTTCTTCGAGGTGTTGTTAACAAGAGCCAGTGGCGTGACGCTGCCTTGCACAACCCCCAACTGACTGCTCAGAACATCAGCCGGCGCAAAATGAAGGCTTTTCAAGCCCAGTGTTGTCTGCAGCATCTTTATACTTGTATTGGTCGTGTGAAGCGCCGTAACCAGTACAACGTCGCCTTTTTTGCTCTTTAATAACATATTCTTGGCGCCGATGCATGGGGTTTGAAAGCGACTAAGCTCTTTGTTTGCTTCCTCAACCGTTTCTTTCTTCTCATGACAGATTGTGGGCAAATCAATGTTAAGAGATTCAAGAACCTTGAGAAGGCGCATCTCTCCCACGCAATCACTTTCAGACATCTTCCTAGCTGTGTTGGTTAACTGCTTGGTAGAAAAATAAAAAGAATAGCAAAAACCGGAAAAAGAACCTGCATTACATCTGCTCGTCCTGCGACGGCAGTTTAAAAAATTGCAGCGGCAAGCCGCAAAGCCACAGATATTCCTGTTGGCAGTAGAACCGCCAGCCAACAACAGCATCTTCGTCTTATGCACGCCAAGCCGCAACGGAGTGCACAGCTGCGGCGCTAAAATAAAAAACAAACAGTATGTACGTAACATTGCTTACACCTTTTATCATTATTATTTGTTAGTTTTTTTGATTGTTTTCAATTGTTTTTTTTTTTTTTTTTTTTTTTTTTTTTTTTTTTTTTTTTTTTTTTTTTTTTTTTTTTTTTTTTTTTTTTTTTTTTGCATGTAATTCAATCATAGCAAAATATAACCGTATCGACATTAAAAATAGCAATAATAATAATAAATTGCTTTGTTGCGGCTGCCTAATAAGAAAGTAATGCGGCAATTACATCCTCAAGTTAATTTACAGGCACAAACACAGACGCCATACCAAAAATTAAAAAAAATTAAAAAAAAAAAGACAGGACTAGAAAATTTCACTAGACAGAAAAAACCATTTAATAATAATAATACAATTTCAAAGGCCTTCCACACACACACACACCCTCCCCAATCAGCAGTTTTTTAGTTATCCCTTTTTAGTAAAAAAAAAAAAAAAAAAGTATTTTTTGGCTAATAAATGATATATATATATATATATATATATCATTGAACAAGAGAGAACCTCGCATTAGAACGCAAACTGCGCAACTCTTCCAGCTTGTTCCTTCCATGATGTATTTGCCACTCGATGCGCGTGACAAACCTACGTGAAATATTTCTATTTTTACCAAACTCAGCACGGATGAACTGGCGGAGAGACTCGCGCGTATGCCTATCCTCCAGCCGCTGTGTCTCTTTTAACATTGCGCGGTAGAGACCAAGAATCTCCACCTGCACACCGCTGCGTCTCGACACCCGCTGCACGCCGGCGGGGAAAAGGCCAATAACGTTCTCACCACCGCCCGCACCCGTCCCTTTTTGCTCCAGCCCCGCCAGCAGCCGAGGACCCACAGCCGCAGAAGACGCAGGAGCAGCGGCGACGGCGGCGCTCCTGCGAGAGGACCCCTCACCTTTCTGTAAAACTGGATTCCAGCAATCCTGCGCGTCTTTGGCGTACACCGCATCGCGGTAGACTTTTGTCATCGTATCAAAAGCAAAGTTATGGGCATTGCCGCCAACATCACGCACCTTGTGACTAAACCGAAAACAAGGCCGCAACATATTTCTTTTAAATTCTTCAACGCTTCAAGTATTGCAACAGCAACAAAAACAACCCCCACGAACATAAAATAAAATAAAAATAAAAAACATTATATATTAATATACATATATACATAATTAATTGTTTCACGGCCAATCAAAATACAAAATAAAATAATAACAATAATAAATCTCAAACATACATACATATATATATATATATATATATATACTTTAAGGCTTTAATCAAGGCCATCGTATTCGTCCTCACTGTCATCAGTAGCAAAACTTTGAGCATTCTCCATACACCTCTGCCCCTGCGCTCGACACACATCAGGGTTGATAACAGTCATACATGAGCCCAAGGACAACTCAGGCGTAAAAGCCATATCTCGAAAAAACAACGCCTCTTCATCAACCCCCACAACGCGAAAAACTTTTCCATCGAGTATCTGAAGGAGCTGCCGGATGTCAGCGTCAAATGCAGAGGCCGCTGCAGCTGACGCACCACTTTCGTCGTAAAATCGAAGAGGGTGACGACTAAGCGCCACAGCAGTCCACGGAAGAAGAAAGCCAGCAAAATTCGCATTGCTCTTTGCACATGTCGTGGGAGTACCTAGTGCTGAGAGCGCCCATCGCACCGCCCTCGCCGTCCCCAGCCAGCAAAATTTGACGCCACCACCACTACTGCCTCCCCCACTAGAAAGAAATAGTAACTCCTCCTGCAATTCCCAACGCGTTATCTTTCCACCGCAGGCAACATTGCTCGCCCCCGAACCATAAATAACATGCCTTGTCCACAGTTCAAAAAATCCATCGGGGTTTCCTTCAACATTCCCAATCGTTTCCGTTTCCTCCTTCCACTCATCCTCCCTTTTTTCCGTTTCCTTCATACAAAAAAAGGTAGCTTTGCAGCTAGATGGGAAGGGCCAACCAAAACTCGCAAACTGCGTGCAAGTGCCATCCGTTGTAAGAAGACCCAGCAGAGAGCGAAGCACGGTGCAGCTGGAAATAGAACCCAAAGCAAAATGGGGCTGACACTCCTGAGAGGCACAAGCTAAACAACTGCTTTGATGAAGAAATAACATCGTCCACAGTACTCGCCACAAGATCAAGCACCCCTCTTCTATACGTAAGTCACTGTTATGTGTCATTGCCTCCCCCTGACTCAATGTTGTTTTCAAAATAGAGCACTCATTTCTCATCGTCCGATGCCATATGCTAAAAAAGGCGTCAGCCAGAACTGTTGTGTAGTTTTCCTCCAGCCACTTCTTGCATCGGGGAGAACGCAGCACTAACGATTGTATAGCTACCAGCCGCAATGCTTCGACAACAGCTGCAACATCATTGCGCAGAGGGTTCCGTAAAATATGCCACGCAGTAAACAGGGTTGAAGAATCCCCAGCATGATGCTCAATATCTTTCACAAACTTCTTCACATAGTCATCCTCATCAGCAAAAAAAGACACTCCGTCCTCAAGCGCGTTGTAATAACGCAAAAGCAACGGTTCCAGCACGCGAAATGCAGTGTTACGGAGGACAGTAGTCACATCATGATGCCTTGTAGCAATAGATTCCGCAGATCCCTCTTCCTGTAAGCTTAATGTCTTTTCCGTCATCACAGCCCGAATAAGACGGCGCGTCGCAAAAGAAAAAGACTGAATAGTAACCAATTGCTCTTGAAGAGACACTCCGGGAAAAGTGGGAGAAAATGTATGGCTGTGCAGCTCGTGTGTTATGCGGCTCAAAAGTCGCTCACAAAGAGCTTTGAGGGCGTGGATACGTGCCTTATGAGGCAGCAGTGAATAAGAAGAAGATGGAGCTTGCTTTTGGATCGTTTGAAGCTCTCCAATCGTGACATAAAGCACCGCTTTAATACCATTAAAAGAAAGTTTAAGCGGAGAAAAAACTCCCTTCTCAAACAATACAGATACAAAGTCTGACAACGGCATGATAAGAGAAAGCTTTAGTGACGACTCTTCCAATTGCAGCATTGGCTCAACCAGCACCACGCAATCCAAATCGTCTACTGCTCCCATAGCCTTTGTCGTTGGGCAAAACGATCCGGGTACTAGCAAGCGCAAAAGAAAACGTCGAAACATGTCGTCGTTCGCAATCGCTAGCTTCAACAAAGGTCTAACTTGATCTTTCAATGCAACACTCTGAAAAGGTTCTTTTCCCGCAAATCCCGCAGAATGGCATAAATGAGCATAAGCCCCACGAAGAATTTTGCTTTGCAAAAGCAAAGGAACCTCGCCCTGCCAAAATAAACAATCAGCCAACATGTAACAACCCTCGCACAAATTTTCCTCAACAATTTGACCGCCATCAGACTGTCCAGCAACTAACCGCAGTATCTTGTCAAACACTTGAGTCACATTCTGCAAAGATTCACAGTCGGGCAACAGTATATTTTCCAAAAATTGTAAACTAGTAACTAGGTGCCGCAGCAAAAAATCAGGTGTAGCACCACCACTAAAGCACCTGTCGTTTGAACCTAACGCAATACAATTATCCAAATAAAATGATAGCTGCGGAAGCCAAACAAGAAGCGGTATGTCGGAAAGACACACCAGCCACTCCACCAACACAGGAAGAAGCGGTCGAACCCTCGGATGCGTCAGGGCATAAGGGAGCAACGGCTCCAACACGCAGTTCGCCAACAGGCACAACTCCTCTGCGGAAAGGCCGGAGCGTCTCGCCCACCCACCGTTAGAGGCCGCCGCATCAGTCCAGATAGCAAACCCCATTCTCCCCAATATTTCTGCCGCCAGCAGGGGGTGTAAAGTGTCGTGTGTTCCCCCTCTGCCTTCCTCTGCCCTGCCGCCGCCGCGCCTGTATGTGAAAATGATCATGGCAAGCGTGTCAACACATTTTGAGAATTCCTCGCCCCAGCGGCGGGGTGAGCGCTCGATAAAACGCCGAACAGCGGTTGAAAGTGGATTCAGCGTCAAGCCAGATTTCATTTTTGATGCTGCAGGCACTTCTCCAGCATCGGTGGACCCCCCGCCATGTGTACCGTCATTCGCTGCAAAATGAATGCAGCAACTGGCATTGTAGTGCCAAAAAAAATCACACCATGCACGTCGTTGTAGAAATGTCACAAAAAAAAAAAAGCGTCTCATAAACCCGTGCCTACGTAACCATGTGTGTAAAAATTTTTCAAAATATACAACCAAACAAAGTAAAAATAATAACAAGAATAACACACACACAAAAAAAAAAACATAAATATATAAGTATATACATTAAAGATCCTACGCATCTCTCTCCCTTTCTTCCTACACCCAACCGCATTTCATCTCTTTATTTTCCTTTCGCAGCAGGCAAAAGAATAATTTAAAAAAAAAAAGTCTGTCTAAAGTTAAGTAAGGTAACAAGCCACAGATGCACATGCACAAACACAAAAAAAAAAAAAAAAGTACAAAAAATATATATATATATTTACGCCCAAAATAAACAAATGCAAGTAACGCTATACAATATGTGCTTTCTCATCGGTGACTAGCCCCATCAGCTCCGCTTGCTTTGTCCACACCTCCTGATGCCTTCGCATTATTCCTCTCTGATGTATAAAGCCACAGTCGCTGTGCCGATCATCGCCAGCCGATTTAGAGGGAGAGCCAGATGAACACGAGTGCGATACAACCCCTGGCATCAATGCAGTCGGATATCGCAAACTGGTATCTCGACAGAGACTATGGCCTTTACTTTTTTGCTCGTATTCGCCTAACAAAACGGTAGATAAAGTGTTTAACGACCACATGCGTCGAGTCCCAAGATTTTTTCCACTCAAACAAGAAGGCGCGGCATCGTGACACCCACCGCAAGCCAAATGTTTCTGAGAGGAATCGTCAAGCATCCCCGCAGTATGATTAACAGAAAATACATTGTATTTATCGTCACCAGTCCGTGAGAAGTGTGAATCGGGAAAGCTAGGGCAAGGCGTCAGTAAGGCTTTCGCGGAGCTTGCTGATGCGGAAACAGACTGTTTGACAGACCACCCCCTATCTGATACTTCGTCCTTTCGCAATTGTGCCTGTAGAACAATGCGCAAAGCAGCACTCCTATCAGCAAGCTCACTCTGCAGATGGGCTAACTGCGTACGCAAGGCGTCAGGAGATTCATCCCGGACGCGCTGAGTTGCCTCACACTCTTTATTAATGACCAACAGTTGCTCATTAGATACTGCGCAACGCTTCACGGCTTGTGACACTGTCCTCATTGTTTCCACAAACAACGCATGTAAGGAGTTACCAAACAGCTCCACCTGCTGCATCATGTGCTCCGCTAAACGTTCAAGGTCTCCACATTGCGTAGCTGGCAAAACAACAGTTCCGTCTCTGGGAGCAACTACTTTCTCACAGGGCGCGTGCACCGCATCAGATGCTGGTGCTCTCGCAAAGTCAAGAGAACGACTGAAACCTTCATCCACCGAGACAAACCCCTTGGCGCGTTCGTCAAAAAGACTCAAGAGGCGCGTCCTTTCTTCTCCCACGGCAACCAACTCCTGTTGCAGCAGTCGCACCTGCTCACTCTGAGTGCCAAGAAGCTCGTTTCTGTCAGCACGAACAACCTCAAGCTCCTCCACAACCTCTAAATGCCGCCGCTGAAGCGCATCAGCCCATGCCACAAACCGCGACACGCACTCTCGCGCGCTGTTCAATAAAGTGGCGATGGAGTTACCAGCATCATCATCATCATCATCATCATCATCATCATCATGGGTATTGGTCACCACCAGCTCGCAATTTCCATCCTCCTCAAAACCAAAAGCTTCTAAACTAGGGCGTGTCCCCCCTAAATTTGTTTCCAAAACTCTTTCAAAAGACCACACTAGCTGTTTTAAAGACTTCGCCACGCTACGCAGTTTTTCTTTACAAAAAAGTCTAGCCCCCAAGCACCTGAAAACCCAAATAAGCCGTGAGACAATCCACCAGCGACGCGACTCCCCACGTCGCAGCGCAAGCAACAAACGTCCCAAACGCCGCACCAATACCTCACACAAGGCTGCATCAACAACCATCAAGCCACCATGACAACTTTTTCTTGCCTCTTCCTCATTCTCTTCATCTTCTTTCTCACCGCTATCATCACCGTCTACGTTCATGTCGCCACAGCACAACAAAATGTCTGCCTCCACAAAATTCCCCGACTGCTCTCCACGCAGCCCACCATCTTCCGGGCGTCCAGTGCAGGCCTCTTTCATCCTCTGCAGCTCGGTCTTAGTTGCGGTCAGCTCCGCGTCCAAAGCACGGCACCGTGCCTCAGCATCCTTTAATTCTTTTTCGTTACGCTCAACATGATCAGCAGTGCTGGAAACGTAGCGATAAATTTGACGCAACGCAAGCGCCAGTTGCCCCTGCTTTTTCTTTAGTTCCTTTTCCCGCGCCAACCACTCTCCCTGCCGACACACGTACCGCTCCTCATTTGCAATTAGGCTGGTCTCCAGACTTTCGTTGCGAATAGTCTGCACAGCTAGTTCTTCTTGAAGAGTGTCACGCTCTGAGCGAAGACTTGCCACGGTCTTTGCCAGCTGCTCACACTCTTTTTCCAACGCCCGATATTTTTCTTCCTTTTCTTCGGTCCTGCTTGCCGTTCCCACAGAAAGGTCTTTTTTTTCTACAAAATCAGTGGCTGAGAGCGTTTCAGTAGTATCTGCAAAACCCTTCTCATCTATTTTTTCAACCATTCTATGTTGGCCAAATGCTCTTGTTTCTCCAAAAGCAGGCCGTCTCTGGATACATCCACTCACTACCCTTGAGGTTTTTGTAACGGCCACGCTAACAGACGAGTCTCTGGGTGCAGGCACCGACAACGCACGTCGCGGCAAAAAAGTTTCGGCAGCATCATCAGAATTTGTTCTAGTTGCCGCTATCGGTTGTAACCCGGACCCCAAGCAAACGGTCTCTCGCGAGGCAGCGACAGTCTGTTTTTGTTGTTGCTGCTGCTGCTGCATTAAAACACAATATCGTTTCCAACGCACTGCCTCCTTTTCGCACATTGCACCCCGTCCCTGCTCAAGAATAGTGCCAAGAAACACCGGCTCTTCCACCGCCTCGTCAAAAAACTGTGATTTATCAGCCAAACTCCAGCTGCTCCCCGCAACAACAGATTTTTTTTTGCCCAAACACTCACTTCTCTGCAAAATCCTGTCTTTCGTCTCATCCCCCGAGCCAAATATTAACGAAGAAGAAAAAGGAATCGGCTGTTGCTGCTCTTTTTTGGCACCGTGGTGCAAAATAGCCTTCTCCTTGGAGCAAATACACTTCGCCCCCTGTTGCTGGCTTCTATAGCTTGTGTTGATACCGACTGGTGCTGGAGTCGCTTTCCTTTTCCCACTCCTCATGTGATTTTTGTTCGTACAGTTCATAAACAAGCGTCCGTCATGCAAGGTCGGATAATCTAAAAGGGAACCAGGTGCTGCACTTGCAGTTTTTTTCTCTGAAACTCCCTTGAAAAACCGGTCTTTGTCTCCTATCGCCAACTCAGGTGTCCCCGCAGTCCCTTTCAGCACTGTCGCCGGAGCAGTTACCCCAACGTCGATAAAGCCCAAATTGGGGGCGGTGTGGTTTGTTATATCATTTTTGGAACAGG
The DNA here is from genome assembly GCA_036321205.1 of Trypanosoma caninum. NCBI lineage: Eukaryota > Euglenozoa > Kinetoplastea > Trypanosomatida > Trypanosomatidae > Trypanosoma > Trypanosoma caninum. Next base: position 15,975 of record JAWVMR010000016.1, on the reverse strand, counting down.
CTGTTGGAGAAAAGCGTCCAGGACCCGCCTGCGCTTCAGTTGCCTCCTCTCGCCGACCACCCGCAACGCTGGGGCTCCGCAGATAACCACTAACCAATGTTGGAGAAGATTGCACCACCAGAGCACCCTCATCCTTTATTGGTGTCCGCGTGTCAGCAGCGTGAAAAACGCCCCAAAATTCGCCAGACAAACACGCATCCTCTCGACGCAGACATCTACATTTCTCGCCGTCGTCCAGAAACCCACTGGCCTCATTTATCGCAGATTTCCTCTGCTGCGTTGCAGAACCAGACAAATGCAGCGGACCAGAAAGAACAACAGATGGAACCCCCTCATTGCTAGAAAAAAAAGAGCAAGAATGAGGCTGGGAAGAAGAACACGCAATACCAACAGTGGGGGAAGTCGAGGTGTCTTTACGCCTTAAAACCGCCAAACGACCAACAGACGTCGTACAGCTCATTTTCCCCCTTGTTCCCCTTCCCTTTCTCCTCCTCAAAAAAATTCCCCCTACAAAAAAAGCCTTTGCAGCGTAATGTAGTAGACCAACTAAAAATAATGAGTAAGCAACGTTTACCTATTAAAATTCATACATACAGACATACGTACACGTATATATATATATATATATATATATATATATATATATATATATGAATATACCACTGTACCCCAATTCTTCATTCTTTCTTCCAGAACCCCTTTCTTACTCACATTGCTCCTCCCTCCACTAAAATATACTTTCTACATGCACATATGTATATATATATATATATAAACTTTCCCACCCCCACCAAAAAAAAAAAAAAAAAAAAAAAATGCTACTGATTATTATCATTTTGTAAAAACACTCCTTTCTCCCCCCCCCTCCAACCCTTCAACGGCAAAATATATATATATATATATACGTATCGCTATACCGACTAATTGCCGTTCATTCTAATTCCTACTGGGGCGAGTGTTGGTTTTGGAGGCAATAGTGACTGTTTTGGGTCATTTATGTCACTCTGATTCTGCTCATCAAACCAATTTTTCCGCTGAGCCTGCACCTCCAACTCCCTGCGGCGAACGGCAAGCATCGCGGCCTTTCTACGCCACCACGAAAAGTTCTCATAAAAAAAACGGTCTTCCAAATGAAAATCCTCCGTCTGTCCGCCGTTACTCCACGGGGCCGCAATCGGCGCATTGGCATATGGCCAAAAACGAATACCCGTTTGGTCCATAAGACAGGTACGCCATTCCCACTCCTCGTCACGACAAAAAAACAACGCTTTCGCAGGTTCCGTCATGTGACACTTTAAAAGAGTGGCGCTCTGCTGCGGACACAAACGAAACGAGGCCTCGCTCGCCTGCATAAACGACGTTACCGTCTCTACGTCCTCATCAACACACTTCAGCGGGTTCGCACGCCAATAGTAACAATCACGACTATTTGTTACCGCGTCCTGTAGTGAAGGCAACGCCTGATAAAGCGGTGCAAATGCCCGGAGAACAGGGGCAGGAATGCCATCGCGAAAAATACCCTCTAAAGGCTGCTTGAACTGGTCCATGAGAATCAAACACCCTTCTATGCCTGCCTTGTTTCAAACCTGCCTGTGTTTTACAGCTTTATTAAATTTTTTTTTGCTGTTGTTGTGTGTGTGTGCTAGAATGGTTTAAAAAATCAAATATATAAAAAAAACGATCATGTATTTTTTTCAAAACAAAATAAAAATTCAAAAGAGTACTAACAACAATTACACATTATATATACATATATATATATATATATATATATGTATATATGTATATATAACTGCATACAAACACCAACATTTGTTATGTATTATTAATATTTTTTTTTAAATAGACTTGATTCCGTATTTTTACACGATAAAAAAAAAAACCAATAATAATAATAATTGAGGTATTACTTCTTTTTCTTCAACCACCCTCCTCTCCCACAGCCTCAACAATACCACGTTTCACCAACAGTAACCATAATAATATTATAAAGTTTGGTGTCAAAACAAACGCTGATTCAATAACAGTTGTGACAATAACATCCTTTCACTTTTTTTTTTTTTGTATGCGCTAAACAGATAAAAAACAATATAATAAAAATAATAATAATAATGCCTATATGTAATATGAAGTTTTTTCTTTTCTATCTTTTCCCTTATTTGGTCACCCAAGCAAGATAGGAGAAAAACATACAAAAAAAAAAAAATAATAATAATAATAATTTAAAAAAATGATAAAAATTAATAAATAAATCACCAAAACAAAGAACAAAAAAAAAAAAAAAACTAAAGACACCTATATATTCAGCACACAAACACATATATATATATATATATTCCTGTTGTTTGTTTGTTTCTTCTTTTGTGTGTGGGTGTGTTTTATTTACTTTGTCCGTTTTGCAATATTTGCGTGACGTCACAACTCCGCTGCGCCTCCGTCAACGTGTGCCTAGCGGTCTCGCTACGCCAGATGTAAATAAGCACCAAAAGTGATAATAAAAAAGTCACAGTGTACATTATGGCACCATTAAAACACGCGCGTGCCTTTTCGTCAACGTCCCAGCCCTTTTCAACACTCAAAATAATAAAAGAAATAGCGCGGGCTCGGAACATACCACCAAACAAAAGAAGATGAACAATGCCAAACAATGAAAGCACCGCACATGAAGATGCATACAAACTAACAGCCATTATTTTTTCTTCTCCAATCGCTAACAACACTCGCTACACCACGCACTATCTTTTTATGATTATTCTTGTCGTATTAAATATCTATTCCTCAATTTTTTTTTTTTTTCGTAAAACTTCTCCCACCTCCCTTCAAATAGATGTATATATATATATATATGTATATTACTTGCTAAGCTTGAAAGAGGAACGGTTTTTGTTTTACAATTATTATATTATATTATATTATATTATATATATATATATATATATTTTCCTTTCCCACCCCTACCACAATAACACACATACACGTAAAAAAAAAAAAAGAAAAATAGATAGATAGAAAAAAAATTATTTGGAAATAAACACACGCGCATACGCAAGAAATATAGTTATCTACATAACACAAAAAAAAAAATAGTCAAAAGAAAAATAAAATAAAATAAAGAGCAACAACACATATACTAACAAGCAAACACTCAGTAAATACCAAAATACATCTAAAAAAAAAAAAAAAAAAAACATTTTATTTTATCGTATTTTTTGATATATAAATATAAATAAACAAACAAATAGATATATATTTATATTATTGTATAATGATAATATAACCAATAACAATACTACCGTTTTATCTTTCTAGGCAAATAAAAAAAAAAAAGAAAAAAAAAAAAAAACTGTGGCGCAAAAAACATTACAAAAAATATAAATTATACTAATAATACCAAAACACTAGTTTTGCCAACAACACAACAAGCAACATATTCATACCCAAAAGCTTTAAGTTTATATATATATATATATATATATATATATATAATAAAATAAACTTAAAATCATATTGTTTTTTTTTTTTTCTTTCTACTAAACTAAAATGTGCAACATCGCCTTCTAAACAAAAAAAAAAATCGTGTAGTTTTTAAAAAAGTAACGTTGCAAAAGTTTATTTAAAAATAAACACTCATTTATTTATCTATTTTTTTTCTCTTGCTGTTGTTGTTGGCGTTTTTTTCTTTCATTTAGTATTTAGCCTTCTGTCTTTTTTTTTTTTTTTTTTTTTTTTCACAAATCCTTTGGAGTTTTATTTAGTTCACCTAATCGCTTCGTGACTTTTGCCTTTTACTTATCCTCACCAGTAACACCATCAATCAATATACACACTAAAACATATGAACATGTGCACAACCTCTCGCACCCTACTCCAACCTAAAAACACATCGTTTCGCTTTATTGTATTTTTTTTTTATTACTGTTTTTTTCTTTTTTTTTTTTTTTTTTTTTTTTTTTTTTTTTTTTTTTTTTTTTTTTTTTTTTTTTTTTTTTTTTTTTTTTTTTTTGTTGTTGTTGTTATTTTTTTTTTTTTTAATAGAGCAACGCCTTCCTACAAAAAAATTATATATATATATATATATATATATATGCATGTATACGTATAATACGAGTGTGTGCACACGTGCGTTCTCGTTTTTTTCTTGTTTCCTCCAAAGCCGAAGTAAGCAGAAAACAGCAACAAGGTCACTGCTCAAACAGGATTGCTGTCCCTTTGTTTTGGCATGTGCAGAAAGGTCGACACACGCCCCCGGCAGACAGGACACTTCGGGCTGCGTCGCATCAGCTCCTCCGCGCACGTCTTGCAAAGACACATGTGGCGGCACGGCATTACGGCTGTGTCCTTTTCGTTTGTAAGGCATATGACGCACAATCCCTCATCGTCCTCGTCGCCCTCGTGAGACACAATAGTCGTCCCGAGCATCACCTCCGCATCGCCGCCAGCGGCCCCAGCAACCTCCCCCTCGAGGCCAAACAGGTCCTCCACTACGTACGCCGAGCCCCCGGCGGTGACTATCTGGCTAATCACTCGTCGCCTCGGGTTATTGGCAAGATCCACAGCGGTGTGCTCTGTGTGCTCCACCATCACCTCTTTCTGCCCAACACCCCAGGCATTGTCCGCGTCCCTTCGCAGTTCTTTTGTGCGGTATCGAAGAACAATAACACAGGGCTGTTGTTTGGGGTAGTGTTTGTTGTACACACGTTCCTTTTCCTCAAGCTTAGCTACATCAATCATTGCCCTAATGACCCTGTTTTTCTGAGGTCCTTCAAGATAAATGCGTTGCGGCTCCATTTTGGGCTTGTTAGGTGTATACACAACCTCTCCATTCCTGATGTATTCCTTCACACCAGTATGAATCTCATACGTCAATGCAGGACACTCGCTTGTAACAGAAAACTTCAATTGATGTGTCTCATGATTGTAGCTCACAGACGAAGCGTCAACAGTTGCCAACATCTTCACAATTTGACCCTCCTGAACGCCACGCTGGTTGGTGTTCCCCATGTTGTTCTTTGTACTCTGATTCTCATTGTTACTGATATTATTTAGGTTGTGTTGCTGCCGCTGTTGCAAATTAGATTGGTGCAAATCCCAATTCGAAGCAGCAGTCATCGCGTTTCCACCGTTTTGAGACTGATGACGGTTGTTGTATTGACTGGCTAAGTGTTGAGGCATGACCGAAGATGGACCCCCGCCGCCGTTGACGCGATTATGGGAGTTCTGTTCTCTTGAGCCTGTTACTCCCATATTGTCAAGCCTCACTTAACTTTGAATGTCTTTCCAGTTGATTTTTGGTTTGTTTGCTTGTGGTGGCCCTAATTTTAAACTTTCTATCACAAAGCAGACTGACAATACTACCAATATACGCCAACCTGAACTAACAAAAAAAAAAAAAGTAAAGATAATAATACACTAATAATAATAATAATAATAATAATAATAATAATAATAATATATATTTTTTTTTTTTCTAATTTTGCTATTGTTGTTAATTTAGTGTTTGATACGTGTATGCATGCAGTACATATACAAGAACAAAAAAAAAAAAAAAATTGCAGTAAACTATGAGTAGCCATAGTGACGCACAACAGAAGAGCCCTTGTGAACCACTGGTGCTTTGCTACGAGTTACTAGCCGACCAGTCAATGAACGCTGTTGTTGTTGTTGTTGTTGCTGCTGTCGATGTTCTTGATCTTGCCCTTGTTGCCGCCTCGACGGCGCCCGCAAAAAACTCCCTCGAGAGCGTGGGCCGCTATTACCGCCGTCAGCGCCAGCGACATAATGTACACCTTGCTGCTGCGCAGACATGTGTGCCTTCATCGCAGCAAGTTCTTCTTCCAGCACAGCAAGACGCTCAGCATCAAGTGATGACTCTGGAGCAGATGTACGTCTAAGAACGCCATCTACAGCAAGCAAGGGCGTCGATTGCGGCGACTCTTGCACCTCACCATGACCTGCAGTCGTCTTAAAATTCGCCTGTTGTGCTACATTGGCCGTTGCTGTGTATTGTTGCTCCCCTTTATGCAATGCCACCGGTTGTGGAGATGACGACTGCTTAGGATATTCTAGTGCTGTCCGATAGGCATCCCGCAACTGCGCTTTCAACAAGGAGTTCAAATCAACAAGCGATTGCTTTTCACTCGTTAATGCATCTACATCCTGTCGCAAAAGATGCAACTCCCTTGTTAATCTATCGCGTTCCGCTATAAAATCACGAAGATGCTGCTCTAACTTGAGTGACTTTTGCCTCCAAAATTCACCCTCTTTTATCAGCACCTTACTTCTCTCCAACTCGCCAAAAATCCTCTTACTATTACATTGTTCATTGCCTTTTGCGTCACCAACTCCATCACTGTTACTATCATCAGCCAGTTGCGCCGGTCGGCTAGAGGATTTTCTGCGCCTTTCTCCACGTTTTTGGTCCTTTTGTAAATCTTTACGTGAGTGACGCAGCCGCTCGTATGCCTCCTTCATGTTTTGGTAATCCTCACGATAATGCAGCAATGCCTTTTCTACCGACTGCAACCGCAAAATCTCTAGCTTGCAGTGTGACAGCTCCTTTTCCCTCTCGTGCAACACGTCATTAAGACGTTGAACATCATCGCGGGCCCGAAGTAATTCCTCCTGCAGCTCCTGCACGCGGCGCTGGGTCTCCTTTGCAGTCTTCATTGCGGGATCGTTCTGAAGCTCCATGGTGAAAGAGGCCACCTGCTCTCGTATCGCCGCATTGGTGCGTTCCATCTCAAGCACCTTCCTCTCCAGCCTCTCCTTATCAGAACGCAGACCATCAACAAGAGCCCGTTGCCCGTTTTTGTCGTCCAAAAGATGAAAGTGTTCCTCAAGCGCGCGTCGTGCCGCCTCACTAGCATGAAGCTCCCTTGTAAGACGAGCCTCTTCCGCCTGAGCGCGTTCCTGCGCCTCAAAAAGACGTTTCTTCAGCCGTTCTGCCTCCTCCTGTGCGGCCTCCGCTCTAACACATGCGGAGCGGACTTTTTCATCAGCGACCCGCTGCGATTCGAGCGCATTCTCTGCGGTGCGCTGCAACTCCTCGTGACAGCGCTGAATCTCTCGCCGCAGTCTCTCCAACTCCTGTTCACACTGTGTCCGTTCCCTTTCAGAAATCTCGTAACGATTCTGCAACTCGCCCACACGAGTTGACGCCATCTCGCATTTCTGCCGTGTGCTCTCTAGTTCACCCTGCAAGCGCTGTAGCCTTAGTGTTAGTTCACGCTCAGTGTCATTTCGGATCTGACACTGCTTTTCGGCTTGCGCTGCTGCCTGTCTGTACCGTTCTTGCATCTCACAATTTTCCTCCGTGAATCGCCTCCTATCCTCATCGTGCTGCAATTGCGCTGCCTGCAGTCGCTGTTGAAGCTCAGTCACTTGCATCTGCAATTGACCGCACTCCATCTCTAGCTTTGCGGCTCGTCGTGTCTGCAGTCGGATGCTGTCCTCCGCTGTGGCAATTCCTTGACCCATGATAGTGCTACATTCGCTCAGTTTCGTTTCGAACTCACGTTGTCTGTCCGAAGCTTCAGCCATAGCTGTTTGGTGCAGCTGTTTCTGTGTTTCATATTCATGTTTTATAAGCGATAACGCTTGCAAAAGTTCTGCACAGCGAGTTTCGCATACCGCCTTTTCATGCTGAACGCCTTCCAGCATTGCTGTAGTTGCACTCAGTTTCTCTTCCAGGCGTTTCATCTGTTGACCAAGCTTTTTTTCCAACTCCGCCACAAGCACTTCGTTTTTTTCTTTTATCTCCGCTTGGGCGTCATCTAGTGACTTAAAGCGACGTAAATATTCGTCATGGAGGCGCTGTTTTTCATCGTCTAACTCTTTCTCTTTTTGAGTAACTTTCTCTTTCAACTGCGTCTCCTTAAATTGATGCGCCTGCTGCAGACTCAGTACTGTCTGCTCACGCTGCACCTCCGTCTCTCGCAGCCGTTGTCGCAATTGATGTACCTCCTGCTCTAAACCTTCCAGGCGCTTCGCCGTCGACACCTCCTCTGCCTTGCGGCGCTTCAGCTCATCGTACATAGACTGTAGTTGTGTCGCGGCCTCCTCTAATGCCACATCACGATCTCTAATAAGATCGTAATTAAATTGATAATCCTCCTCCGTTTTCGCCAGTTGCATTCGCAGAGCCTCTAGCTCACTCTCACGCTGCCGCAATGCGCGCTCAAGCGCTGCGATGCGATTTTCTACGACGCTCCGCAGTTCCACCTGTTTTTGTTCAATCTCGGCATACTCCGCGGCGGTGGTTGTCGATAATGGAGAGGCGTTTTCAACCGCTCCTCTCTCCGCTAACAAGGCGGTGCCGGCGACAGAAACAAGTCCAGCACCATAAGCCTGCGGGGCTGCCATTGCCATTGGGCTACGTATCACTGCGGTGTTGCCGGCGGTAGCTGAGTGTCTTGTTGGGGAGGACACCGGAGAGGCGCGGGGCGGCAATGTCACCTGAAGCGGCAAGGAATTTGGCGCCAAGGCAGACATCTCCATGCCGCTTCTGCCGCAGCTTTTTTCTCTTGTTTATATAAAAACCACAAAAATGTTCCTCTCTAATGCTCAGCAATAAATATTCACAGTTCACACACTATAAAACTGTGTTTGAGCAACAAACATACAGCAATCTTAAAAAATTACAAAAAAAATTACAAAAAAAAAGAGAAAAATAAAAATGTAATGTTGGCAAATATTTATATTTCCCATTTACCCAAAAATTGTAGAACTTTTATAACCACACAACACAAAAAAAGCATTTCCTTACATGCCCCGCAAAAAAAAAAAAAAAAAAAAAAAAAAAAATTAATACAAAATAAAATAAGACTAAAAGAGAAAATTAATTAAAACCTAACACCAATAACAATGATTATCATACCAATTTTGAGTCCCCACAAAAAAATACTGATAACAATAATAATAAAACCAATAAAGTATAGCCCGTGCCTTGTCAGTAGTGTCCTTACCTATTGCGTTACTAAAATATGTATGGCGCAACAAGCTAAAACGTCAAACGTGGTATTTGTTTCCATTTTTTTTTTTTTTTTTTTTTTTGTGGAGTATTACAACGCTGCTATAATTTTAATTCCGAATACACGTGTAGAGATCCATTACCACTAGTAGCAAAACTAATACCATCTAGTAAACAACAGATACTTCGTTTTTTTGTTTGTTTGCTTTTCCTATGATTCCTTCCCTCCCCTTCCTCCCTATTTCTCGTTTTTAGTAGCCTGTTGTTCCGCCACCGCCCCCGTCACACGCTCAACAGGCACACCGGCTTTCCGTATTTGCTGCCCGCAAAGGAGGTTCCAATCGGTTTGCCCCACGCAAAGTTCCCATCACGCCGCCTTCCCGCGACGCCAGGCCGTGCTCTAACAACTTCCGCGCAAGCTCCACAAATACTACCTCAATGTTGTCGTTTTCCTTTGCTGATGTCTCAAAAAAACCGTCCACGCCCTCTTCGCGCGCCAGCGTTGCACCCTCATCGTACGACACCTGCCGCAGAGACGTCAGGTCCTTTTTGTTTCCAAGCAAAAAAATGGTCAGCGTTGGGTCGGCGTTGGCGCGCAGCTCGCGAAGCCACGTTTGTGCTTGCTTCAGGCTATCCACACTCGTGATGTCGTACACCACCAGCGCACCACAGGCGCCACGGTAGTATATTGGCGCAAGAGACCTATACCGCTCCTGCCCGGCCGTGTCCCATATCTCATACTTAACGGAGCCACAATCAGCAGACGACGGCGACGAGTTGGACAAAGGCACCGTCACAGTTCGAGAAAGGAAAGCAGCGCCGACAGTGGTTTCCTGATTGAGGTAGAACTCATTACGTGCAAACCGCAGAGCAATTGAACTTTTACCTACAGCTGACTCGCCAAGAAGAACAATTTTTGCCGTCGCTGTATCATTTTTTTTGTAGGATGCAGTCATTGATGAGATACAAGCTTGTTTTTTGCCGCGTTTTTTTTTTTTTTTTTTTCTTTTTCACCAGGTGTGTTATTTTTTGTTGTTTTCTTTATTGTTAAAATGTCAAGAAAAATCCGCAAACTTTAATACGCAGTTAAACATCATAAAAAAATTAAAATAATAGTAACAATAACGTGTGTTGGTGGCAATCTTTTTTGTTTCAAAAGCAAAACAATAAAAAATAAATAAATGTAGATATAATATTGTGTTTCATAATTTAATTATTTGAAAAAAAAAAAAAAAAATGGAAAGGCATATTTCAAAAAAGAAAATATATATATATTGCCTAATTTAACAAATTCAAAAGAATCAAAAGATAACAAGTACTCGGCACTTCATATCAACGCTCTGTGGCGTCAATACATCTCCATTGCTTAAACACTAATAAACGCATGCTGCCATAGGTAAATATACTTAGAGAGATGCACACACACAGATTTGTTTGAATATATGTAAATAATCCCAAAAGCAAGTTTCTTCCCCTACATAATGCTGCAAAATCTCTTAGACCTCCCATTCTGGTAGAAACTCCCTATTTTATTTGAAAAACCCCTCACAAGAGTCTCTGGTGCAGTCCGCTTCGTCCCAATGTACACAACAGTGTCATTTCCCACGCCCACCTCCTTGAGAGTGAGGGAAAGAGACGGTTCAATTACCGAAAGCCCGCTGGTGCCGCATGTTCGATTGATCACCTGCAGTACCCACGGCCCCCCCGCGGCCGCGCTGGCGCTGTCGAGGGCCGCCTGACCAACAGCGAGGTCCAGCAGACGACCCAGCACCATCATCGGCGAAAACCGCATAAAAAACGGACTGACATTAAGGTCCTCGGAAAAAAATATAAGCGGTATTACGGCATTTTCAGTTTGCGCCCCGAGTGCCGTGCTTGGTGTATTGCGCGGTACTATTTTCAATGACGACGACGACGAGAGAGTAGGGAAAACGGCAGAACAAAGCGCCAAACTGGGTGCAGGTGACCTTGCGCATTTTGTCAACTTACCAGCAGACTTGGAGGCCATTCGGCACTCGTGACGTGTGGGTGCTCGGTGCTCTATGCAGTACAAATTCCCACAGCTCTCGCATACAATAGGAACATGACAGTTATTCAAACAACCACCGTAACTACAGCAGTATACACGCCCCTTATTCTCTTCCGGCTTTGAAGATGGTACAGCGCGAAAATGGTCATCTATGTGGTGCAAAAAAACATTGTTTGACGGTCGCTTCTCAAACTCCGGTGGCGCAGCTAAACAAGAAGAGTAACCAGGCGATTGTGCATTGAAAACAGGACACGCGTGGGCAGTCACAGATGTGTGATCGCAACAAAACATCGCGCCACAAAAACCACAGCGAGAAGCAAGAAAATGCACCTGTGAACAACCTTGAAACGAGCACCGCTTAGAGTCATCGTCGTAAAGACCTATCTGCATGTCCGCCTCACACACATATATACCCTTCTTCTCACACACAAACACAAACGCGCAGGCACACGTTTTCTTCCAGACCAGCGCCGCAAATCAATAAATATATGCAATATAATAACACAAGAAGAACAATAAAAACAAGAATATATATATATATATATATTATTGAGGTAATTTTTTTTATAACAATCAAAATTAAAACCATAATACGAATAGTGTACAACGTCTGTCCAAAAGAATTTGGCAACACAAAAATTTAATATTCTCTTAAACGACTTTATATTATCCCACTTTTCAGTCTTTTAATTGTTTTTCCTACTTTTATTATTATTATTAATATTATTATTTTTTTTTTATTCATTGTTCTGCCTGTTTATTTGTACTTTACTCCTTACAGGAAATATTGGCCGGTGACGCTTTAATGTCACTATCCACATTAAAAAAAGCAAGAAGACCAAAAGTTCGCAAAGCCGCACCAACCAACAACTCAAGTTTTGAATGACTCAACAGTGCACTCAACCACCATGGATTTTCCTTTCTCCATGGTTTTTCGCTATCCACAACACCAATAAGAACTCCACCAACCAAGACATCTTTCATAAACATGTGATGCAACTCATCTGCTGCTGGCTCCACATGCTCTATAGATGCGAGAATCTCGCTGAGCCGTCCGCATGCGGAAACAAGTGAAGGTGGTGTATTTATAGAAGCACCAGTAAACTCCTGCTGTAGAATAACACGCCAGTAATCCTGCAACCAAACAAAACCATTGGAAAGCAGTTCCCTCAAGAGTTTTGACTGGCTTCTATAGTCAAGTATTATCTTCCGCGCATTTATATTCGGGGCAAGATAAGAGGCAGATTCGACCACAACCCGCCAGCGACAGTCGGCATCCACAAGAAAGCCGGCATAGTACGGCTCAAAGGCTCGCACACCTACAGAAACAATCTCTACACCAGGACCCTTGTAAGGGTAGGTTTCAAAAAGCATTTGTGCTGTGGCAAAAGTCAACAGAACAATTCGCTGAGAAGAATTGTCATTGGGGTTCAGATTGTACACAGGAACAAGACCACAACCCATAGGCCTTCTGTCTGTACCACGCTCTTGTCCATCTGCATCAAAGTATTGAAAAATGTCGGTACAATCCGGATCAAACTTGTAAAATTTCGCAATACCACACCACACTTCGTCCCCTCGACAAACAGGGGTCCAAAGTTTGCCTTTTGTCCAATTATTCAGTTTTTTATGCAACGCCGCTGATAAAGGAAAACCTGAAAAAAGTCGCTTACGAAACGCAGCAAGAAAAAAACCCCCAGTGTTATCACGATGAGGCAGCACACGCAAAACCTTTCGAGCATCGTAGGTGGAAGGTAACGTTGGCGTATTTAAGCTGTCCACACTAGGCAAAAAGAGACCACCAGCTGAGTGCAAATTTGCACCCCGCTCCTTTAAGATGGCATTCACATCAATCAACTCTACAGCATCACCAAAAAATTCTAAGGCCGAACAAACAACTTCCTCATCCTCTTTTGGATTCATGCTACAAGTACTGTAGACAAGAACACCATCCTTCTTCAAAAGGTTTAAACCACGCTGCAGCAATGCCTTCTGCGTCACAAAAAGTGACTGAACATAACTAGAATTCCATGAGCCTGCGACCCCCTGTTCCTTGCGTATTGTGCCGTCACCACTACACGGGACGTCGCAGATAATACGGTCAAAACTCTTCTCCACAACCTCGGCTCCTGTAACGCTAGAGGCATAAAAAATACGAGGCCACTGAGTAGCGTCACATCGGGTACAAATGACGTTTGGTGCATGAAATCGTTTTAAACGAGAAGGCAAAATTTGTGTGGCCTTTGCGCGGTCCTTTTCATTTACGATCATTACGCCCTCTGAAGCATCTCGGGTGGCCCAACCATTCTGCAGCATTGCATCAAGTGCTTGTAACGACTTGCTGCCTGGCGCGGCGCACATGTCCAGAACTGCGTGATGCGGACAAATGTCAGCAACAAGAACCGGTAATGCTGAAACAGCTTCTTGAAAGGAGACGGCACTCGCAGCGTGTAAAGTGCGACAAATGTACTCAACACGGGGTTCCGCATGATAAGCAGCGTGGGAACAACCGTACAGGCCAACAGAAGAAGGAAGGAAAGAAATGGGCTGCACCACCGCAGACAGCACCGGATCATTAAGTAAAAAATCGTTCGCAATAAATTGCAAAACATCTTCGCTCCGGTGCACGCGCAACGACATTGGAAGAGGAGAAGAAATACAATCAAGAAACCTCTTCCACTCGTCTTGCACGTCATAATGATTGGCACACCCCAAAAGAGTGGCAAAAAGATTATTTTTGTAGTAGTTGATGAGCGGAATACTCTCATCAACACAAGCTATCTTCCTAAAGGTTTTCCGCCGCTCGTGAAGATCAACTGGTGCCGCAGCCTTGGAAATAGCAAAACATAATTCAGATACGCTAATACACTCAGGTGTTGACCGACTACGTGGCACACTGCGTGCGACCAGAGCTAAGTCCCGGGCACAAACATCACTCCCAAGCTCCTTACACAGTTTGGTTAGTCCATCTCCCTGAATAACACTGGCAGCACTTTCATTGTCAACCTCCGTCGCAAATGCCGAAAGGTATTGCAGCGCTGCCGCAGAATTCTCTTCAGAAAAAGTACGAGCAATCAGAGCGGAAAGCACTGGCGACAACTTCTCGCGGCGACACCTACGACGTTTCATGACAACCTTTTAGTGACACAGTCGGCCCGCAGTAAGTGAGCCCCCACAAATCTTCTGTAGTGCACAATTTTCAATTTTATAATATAATATAATAATTGTAATAATATAACAAGCAATATACATTACATATATAATCTATAAACCCGTGCACACACACACATACAAAATAGAAAAAAAACAACACCGGAATACGTTTTCAGAAAAAGCATATATGCATTTAAAAAAGGGTAGAATAGAACTGCAAAGTTTTTTTATTGCGTAAGCCGCAAAAAATAAAAAAAAAAAAACAAATTAAACTTGTAGCCTGTTTTTTTTTTCTTTTCTTTTTTTTTTTGATATGATATATGACAATAAATAAATAAATAACTATATATATATATATATAATAATAATAATATATATATTGTTAATTTGAATATGGCTAAAGGTTTGATTTAAACCTCCCAGAATGCCTTTCCTTCCTTGTTCCTAATCTCACGATCTGCTCCGTGACGTAATAAATAACGACCTAATTCCTCGTTGTTATCCATAGAAGCGTAAAACAGGGCGGTATCGCCGCGAAAGTCCTGAAGATTCATCCATCGAAAGTGCTCCAGAGCCGTGTGTCTTTTCTTACTAGCCACAACAAGTTCCTCCACAACATCATACGCGCCGCGACTTGTGGCACGGTGAAGGGCGGACTGCCCGCGCCTATTCTGCTGGTCAAGCGATGCCCCAAGCTGCAATAACAAACGCACAATGGCAAGGTTTCCACGCCCTGCAGCATGAAGAAGTGGTGTACAGCCGGTGTTGTCAGGCTGGTTAAGAATGGCCAGTTTGTGCTCAACAACGGCATCATCCGCGGCCCCAAGCGCCCCCTGGCTGCCGTCCACAGCAGCGCACCCATCCCCACGCGTTTTCATAGCCTGCTGCTGCACGGCCCTCCATCTTTGCTGCTCCGCCGCGGTGGTCAAAAGCTCCTTAATAAACTCATCTGCGGCGCCAACCATGCAAGCTGTTGCAAAGGGGGTAACTGCATCGTGGTCCTCAGTGAAAACCAGAGCATAGTAAGGGGCACTCATGAGTATCTTGGCCAACAAAAAATTCCGCATGGCCACTGCCCAGTGAAAAGCGGTTCTGCCATCGGCGTCCCGATAACTCCAAATGCCACTAAAGGTGCGTCGCATCTGCGTATTTTCTTCCGTGGTAAAAGCGGTAAAGGAGGTAACCTCCATCGTTCCTACTTCCTCCACCTCTCCATCATCAACTTCAACACCTCCGCTCTGATAAAGCGCCTGCCTAAGATGTTCTATAATAGGGCGTATCTCACTTCCCTTGCAAAGCTCTGAAAGATGACTGCTCATTGAAAAACTTTGATTCTTCAAACAGTAAACTCTCTGTCCCGCACCTTTTCCTACAAACAAAAAAAAAAAATATATATGTACATATAAATTAATACGTGTACAAATTTATATATATATATATATATACATGAAACTTTAAACCCCCCCCCTTAAAAAAAATAAAACATAAAAACTAGTAGTAACAATGATAAAAGCAAAATGTATTATACATTAAAGCATAAATGTTTGTTATTACCATTATATACGTGTTGTTCTTTCTTTTTTTTTTTTTTTTCGCTCGTTTTTCTTTACAAAAAAATACATAAGAAGATGGTAGCTTGTGTCAAAAACACATGAAAAATTTAGTTGTTATTTTTGTTGTTGCTATTCATTTTCTTTAAAAAAAAAAAAAAAAAAAAAAAAAAAAAAAAAAAAAAAAAAAAAAAAAAAAAACTCTGCGTTTTCCGTCTATATGTTTTATATATTTTTTAAAAAAAAAAAAAGGAAAAAAAAATAAATAAACACCT
>JAWVMR010000015.1:0-58732 GCA_036321205.1 Trypanosoma caninum | reverse complement strand
AAAAAAAAAAAAAAAAAAAAAAAAAAAACTTTTTTTTTTGTTGTTATTGCATACAATAAAAAAAAATATATATATATATATAACCATATATAATATTTCGCCTAATAACTCTACCAGGTTTCTCCAAATTCCTATCATCGTTAAGCAAAAACAATAGCAGTACTGCAAATGTGTCATGTTGTAAAGACATCAGTAATAATCGTATATATATGTATACGTTTATATATATTACAAACATATATATATATATCTATATATATATATGTATATATATATATGTTTGTATATATGCATGTATACTAAACCTTACTAAAACAAATCCATCATCACCATTTACTCACAAATAATAATAATAATAATAAATAAACAAATAAATAACACCAATAAATAAATAACCACCACGCAATACAAGAAGCAAATAGACAATCGGTCAACACTAGTCACTGTACAAACACAAAAAGATATATATATATATATATATCTACCGTAAAATATAAAATGCACCAAAAAATCAATAAAATAATAAAGCAAAAACATAACCACCACTAATTTCGTTTTCTTCCCCTTCCACCACCCCAACTTTCCTCCCTCCATTTTTTTTTTTTTTCTTTTTATTTGTTTATTTATTTATTTATTTTTTTCCACCACAACCTCCACAAAAACAAAACAAGCATAGATAAAAAAATGAATAGCATTAAAAAAAAACAAAAAAAAAAACATACATTATATATTATACATATCATATATATTATTATGTTACATATAACATGTGCATGTGTATAGAAGAAACATGGAAAAACAAAAAAAAAACCAAACAAAGTCAACCAAAAGGAAAGTAAATAACACAACAATTACCGAGTAAAATAATAATAATAATGATAATATATATATATCATTACATATATTTACTTTTATAAAATTTTATATTTTTTAAGCAAATTTTTCTTTTTTTTTTTTTTTTCATTTTTTGTTTTTTAAATATACCTCGCTGTCGTTTTTTTTTTTTTTTTATTGTGTTTTATATTACCCCAAACGTAAAAGTCCATATTATAAAATGTTTGCTTCCCTCTTTTAAATGTAAATTCGATGCTGTTTAATAATAATAATAAATTTTTTTTTTTCTTTTCTTTCTCTTTTCCTTTAAACAAGACCCTCAATTAATAATAATAATAAACTAGATCTATCGATACAAATATAAACACACACACACAAGCACACACATCTATATATATATATATATAACTAAATGTTTGTTTATATACAATTATACACTAAACAAGTTTTTTTTTTGTTTTTTTTTTACCTACCAAAAAAAAAATACAAACAACACAAAAACGCATCATATCTATATATACACATATATATATATATATATATATATAGATAGATATATACAGGAAAAAAAGTGTTAAAATAATAATGACACACTTATTTTACAAGAGACAAATAACACAACTATAGTAAACAAAAAGTAAATAAATATATTGACAAAACTAACATAAAAGTAATCCCCAAAACAAAAAACACAACAAAAAAAGAGGCAAACTTAAAAACAAAAAAAAAAAAAAAAAAAAAAAAAAAAAAAAAAAAAAAAAAAAAAAAAAAAAAAAAAAAAAAAAAAAAGTAAAATAACGACACAAAAAAATAAATATAAAAAGAAAATAAAATAAAAAATAAAAAAGTGAGCAAACAATAACAATAATAAAAATAATAAACATGCTAATTGCCAATATATATATATATATATATATATGAGTGTTTTTCTTTTTGGGGGTGGTGGAGGGTTTGCTACTCGTGGTATTATTTTTTTTCTTTTAGTCAATTATCCAACTTCACTGTCTGTTAAATTAAAAAAAAAGAAAAAAATGCTTTCTCAGCATACTCTGTGTTTTTTTTTTTTCTACCTTCCCCTTATTTGGCTATGCATATGTGTAAACGTTACATAAACTCGGTGGCTTTAATATCTCAACCACCCAAAAAATATAAATATAAATAGAAATAGAAATATATATATATATATATATATATACATATATATAAGCTTTCTTTATTCCCGCCCCTCTTGGCATTGTTATTATATAAATATATATATTTCGTTTAAATTTCACAAACTGGTAAATACTCCTATATATATACATATATATATATATCAATATATAATGTTTTTTGATTTTCCTCTTTCACCAAAAGCTGCAACATTACATACATATATATAAGTATATATATACGTATATGTTTATATGTATATTCTCATTTTTTTTTTTTTTTTGCCTTAATATGTTTAGAGGCTCCGCCACAGAGCCCTTTTTTTCCTGCACAGCATTCTTAACGTTTGTCTTACCCACTTTTTTAAATTTTTTACATATTTCTTTTTAATTGCATATCTTTCCGTTGGTTGTAAAAATTCACATGTTAAACAAAGAGACTTAGTACTGGGCACACGTGCAGAAATAAGACGCGTAGGCCCCCACCTCCCCCCTCCCGAATCAGTTCCCCTCCTGCCCCGCCAGCTCTCTCACGCTTTGCAATAAACTCTGCAACATCTCCACCTTCAGCCCCGTGACGTGTTGCTGCGCTGACGCCTCGTCGTCCTCAAACGGGGTGATGCCGCTGTGCCCGTTCTCGTTGTTGCTCCTGTGGCTGCCGCCGCTACAACCAAGGTGAACGTCGTAAAAATACCTGCCGTCCCACTGGGGCAAAGAACGATCAGATAATGTTCCCAAAACAGGTTGGGCTCCTCGCCCAGCCGCGTGGTTGGAAGCACTTGTGTCACCAACAACAAATGACAGCGTGTTAGCGTTTGCATTTGGCGCAGCGGTGTTTGTGGTCGTAGCGTTCTTGAAACTACACGGCGTGACAGCAGCAGAGCCGCCATCCTCCAGGCAGTGAAAACCGCTCACACACTCGTAAAGCCCGGTCTGTTTGTTGATGTGCAAGTGGTTTATGGAGCGCATGCTATTGTGCAGGCTGCAAAGAGCCTCCTCGCGGAATTTGCCCCCGCGTGCCTTCCGCCCACCACTCGCGTGAGGCGACGCGCCGCCCGCAAAGCTCGCGGCATGCGGACTATTGTAGTTGCTCGTGGAAGGACGCAAAACCCACTGCGCGCCAGCAGAAACGTGAGTTGCAAAGCGCCCGGCTGCCACAGCTTGTTGATGTTTTTGCTGCTGTTGTGAAATATAAACAACAGCCTTCTCGCAGCGCTGCCGTATCAAAGGACAAAGTGCAGGGTTTTCGTTCACCAGTGAAGAAAGCACAAGCATGAGCACCTCACGAGGATACATTTGGATATAGCTGTGCGTTAACAAAAGTTCCTGTTCAGTTGTGGGGGTGTTTGGTATCTTGCATTGAGATAACTGCTGCATGTTCGCAAAGAATCCAGCGTTAGCGGAAGGACTATCGACACCGTGAATTGTGCCACAATTGTACATACTTCCTGAC
The DNA here is from genome assembly GCA_036321205.1 of Trypanosoma caninum. Lineage (NCBI taxonomy): Eukaryota > Euglenozoa > Kinetoplastea > Trypanosomatida > Trypanosomatidae > Trypanosoma > Trypanosoma caninum. The sequence goes on along the minus strand of JAWVMR010000015.1, from coordinate 55,294 downwards.
CCCAGAACAAAGGCAGGGGCGTTGGTATTTAGCGGTACAGAACCCCCTTCTTTCACGGCAGACCCATCGGCTACGGCAATGTTCGCGGTCCCCTCCAAAACAACGAATGGCTGGGCAGTTACCTGCATTTCCGGCAACTTCATCTCTAGCTGCTTCTCATCAAGCTTAGGGATAACAAACGACTTGCGCGCACTATTCATTGTAAAGGAGGGAATTTCCTTAACAGGATCATTCGTTCCCAAAGAATTTGCAGTTTTAAATGATTTCTGCGAAGACGCTGAGTTACTTTCCATAATAAAAAATATTTTCTATTTTTCTATTTTTTTTTTTTTTTTGGTTTTTAATAATAGTAATAATTTTCTTTTTATTTTCTTTTATTTTTTTTTTATTGCTTATAAAAATATAAATATATTTATAAAAAACAATTATGCAGTTTACCGATGCTTTTTTACTTTTACTTTTCTTTTCTTTTTTTTTTTTTTAATCCCTTTTTGCTTCTCAAATTTATACTTCTTTATTCTTAATTACTGTTATAATATATGTATATATATATATATATATATATATATATATATTATTCCCTTATATTTTTTCTCAATTTTCTCGTGGTTTGTAGCACTTTCTTTCTCCAAACAAGAAAAAAAAAACCTTTTGGTATATATATAATAAGATTTTCTGTCCTTTGTAACAATAACGGTAATAACAGGTAAAAAGGCAAAACAACAAAAATAAAAATACTGAACAATAGTCGCTCTCAAAAATAACCGGGTTTTTATTTTGTTTCTTAAAAGAAAAAAAAAAATTAAAAATAAAAAATAAAAAAAATTTTTTTTATACGCAGACAAAAGCACAAACAAACAACATAGACGCACGCGGTTAAAGAGCAGTTATTACCACGAAAACTCTACCAAGAAACAAAATAACAACAACAAAAAAAAAAAAAATAAAAATAAAATAAATTCAGACTTTTTCACAAATTAAAACAAACTCATAATAGATCCAAATAAAAACAGATAAATTTTCTTTCACGTCAACAAAGATCTCAGTAAATAATCCGTGCCTTTTTGTTCTCTTTCTTCGTTGCAGCTTTTCCCTTGCTACAAAGAACAGATTTTTGCATAAATTCGTCAACAAATTTCTCACCCAAAGCTAATATGTACGGTAAAGAGTCGCCTAATAAGGGAGAGTGAAGTATACTTTCGTCACACACATACACGTTACTGGTATTCTTCACCAAAAATGTGGTCGGATCCAACACAGGAAATGAACCACCTCCATATATGCCTGCAGACTCAAAGCGTTCAGCGACCATGTCAGTGATAACAGTTGAAAGCGGTGGCTTTTTTGCCAGCTCAGTCACGCGCATCACAGCCTTGCGTAAAACCTGCTCATCATCTGCGTGAGTCAAATATCGTGGATCTATCTCTCCGTTCGCAGATATGCTACCACGACTCTTCGGACGCGCCAACTGAACGATAATTTGCACTCCATGTTTTACATTTTCCGGTGTAGACCCGTCATTGTTCAGTGTAAATGGCTGAAAAATAAGCCTCACATCAGGGGTCTGCTCGCCGGTGCTTGACCAGTAGCAGATCATGTCGTCATAGGCGGAGCGCAGCGCGTTGAGGGGTTTGCCGTAAATGACGCTTAAACCCAAAAGTATCTGCACTAGTGGCTCCATAAAACAATTATGACTCAGTGGAACACACGTCCGAAATTGCATCTTGACCTGCGGGGTGTCCCAAAAGTTGGTGCCCACCGCTGGGTCAACGGCAAGTTCTTTTTGCGAAGAGGCAAGCAGCAACGGAGTTCCAATCCCGCCGGCACATAAAATGACTGCATCAGCCTCTACACACTTCCTCTGACCATCAGATCCGACATACAACAGACCGGTGGCAAAAGTTTTATCGTCTTCCTTTGAGGTAATACCAGTGACACGCGCGTTGCAAATAACCTCTAACGGACGCCTAAGAGCAATGGTCTCCATCAAGTAACTCTGAAGTGTTGTGTTTGCTGTACCCAATCGCTTGTCCACAAATATTTCTGCACGCCCACACCCAGTACGCATGTAGTAATCCTTTCGGTTGAACTCGCTCGTCAGTCCTGTATCCCTTGACATTGCTTCGCAGAATGTTTTAAAAAAAGGTGAAAGCGCCTGGGGGCGAGAAATAAAAAATTTGCCGCGTCGTCCTCTGTGTGGTGAAAAAACCTCCATGTTTTCCAATTTCATCACGCGAGGAAGCAGTTCCTCGCGAAAACTCCACCCGGTACCGTTCCAGTCGCTTTCGTCGCCAAGATTCCATGTACGCCCCCCCATTATGTTGCCGCCGCCAAGAACGCGTGGCGTAGGGATCATTACTGGAGCCAAAGGGCCAGCGGCGCGGTGTGTCTTCTGCGGTGTAGTGAGATTCTCATGGCTTTCATAGTTGCGCCGTGCAAAACGATGCGCAAGAAGGCTGCATGGGATGTTGCGGTGCCATAGCGGCTTCTCACGGATGTCTATGCCCTCCTCTAGCAGAACAGTATGAATGTTCTCCATCGCAAGACGTCCCGCTACAAGACATCCTGCAAGACCACCCCCAACGACAGCCACGTTATACCTCGCACTCAGTAGTTCAGTGCGACGGTACATCAACTGATAAACTCACTATGTTCTTCAATTACCCCACCCCACCCCGACCCTGTAATATTATACCAACTTGGTCTTTTTGGCTGCACCAAGACAAAAAAAATAAATAAATAAATAAGAATAATAAAAAATACAAATACAAACAGATAACAACACCGTGCAGCTTCCTCCCAACACCTCTTTATGCACACAACCACCCTACCCCACCTTCCTCCTTAAAAAAATTAATAAATATTTTATTTTATTTTATTTCATTTTTTTTTTTTTTTTTCTTCTGAAAAACAGCGTGTAACAAAGACGCGAGCTGACACTTTACATAATCAAGAGAAACAGACAGACGTGTTCTAGGCATATACTGGCCACACACACACACACTCACATATATATATATATATATGCATGCGTTAAGAACTAACAAAAAATGATAAACTCATGATGCAAAAGCAAAATCCTGAAACAAAACAAAAAAAAAAAGAAAAAAAAAAAAATGATCAACCCCAGCAAAACTACTGTCAGTAATAAATACCGACTCAACCCTCCATCCCAAACACACACACGCATAAATATACAGTGTTATTTCAAAAGCTGACGATTAAAAGCATCTTCACAAACGATCAACTGCGCAATAACAGGAATATACTTTCGATGTTCCTCTGGAAGCGCCTCGGCAACGCGCTGCATAGCCTCATCGTCATCTGCTGAAATGTTATTCATCTGCCTGTACGCTGTTATCAGCGCGGCCTCGCCAAGCTTTATCTCAAGAAACAGACGCAGCGACTCAATGCGATGCATCAAAGGATCAGTTGCTTGCACATTTGGCAAGACTAGTGTCTGTCCATCCAACAGAAACCTTGAGGGATCCGCACCAAGAAAAGCCTCATCATTAAAATCCTTTACATCAGCTGGTCTATCGCCATTCGTCAGTGCGGCGTCAATAGCTGTATGAAGAGCATTAAAGTCGTCATCGCGTTTTTGCACCCTATATATGTCGCCCGCAGCCTTTACATCCCCGCTGTCCGTAGAGGTAGAGCGGCCTCTCCCTGTTTCTTGCAGTGGTTGTACCACACGTGCTTCCCCACTTATCACCACCCGCTTCGCGTATACTATTGGACGAGGTTTATTCCTCATATCTTCTTTAGGTTCTTCCAAAAAAAAATTTTCCTCCACAACCGCTGCCTCTTCTGCTGGCGCAATACGCGGTGATTGCGTCTTCTGGGGCCGCCCTTCGTTCGATGTTTCTCCACTAGGGGCTGCGTTTTGGACTTCGTCCAGACCGAGCGCACGTCGCTTGTTTTCCAGGGCCTCACGCCGCATCTGCCAGAAGATTTGTCTGCGTGTGGCTTCAGCCTCCTCAGGGGACATCTTCCCAAGTGAATTTATGCGCTTCCGCTGCACCGTCGGCGACGAATTTTGCGGTGCCTGTAAATCCCGTCCCTCAACCGCCTGGGCGAAAGGCGCCGGCCGCTCAGGTAGCGCACCAATTTCTTCCATCATCCGCTGTTTGTTTAATGCGGCCTGTCGCCGCATCTCACGGTACAGCTCCACAGCCGCGGCAGCAGACGGCACCCGCTCATCGGTACGCCCAACATTTTTGTTAACGTGTCTGTTAACGTGTTCGTTGACCGGCACCCCATCGTGTGGTATATTCTGCTCTGCCCGCTCTTGCGCAAGACGATCCTCCTCGCGCTGCTTGCGCCTATACTCCTCAGCATTTTCACGCTGATTGCGTTCCCACTCCTCCTCACGCTGCCTGTGAATGAGTGCTTGCGCCCTCGCCCGCTTCTCCGTCTGCCTCCGCTGCTCCCGCACACGTGCCTCCAGCTCTTTCCGCTTCCTCTCGCGCTCTATCTCCGCCTCTCGCTGCTGTGCCTCCATTTTCCTAATTCGCTCCTCATTCTCGCGCTGATGCTCAATCTGCAGACGAAACTCCCGTCGCTCCCTCGCCAGTTTTATCGCCTTCGCTTGCTCCTCTTTTCGACGCTCCTCAAGACGCATCGCTGCGTCTCGTTGTGGCGAACATTTAGCTGCCATCCTTTCCCCCGTGGGGTCGCATGGTCGTCTGTCGTACTGGGCAACCTCCACCTCCTTTTGAAGAGTTGAGAGAAATTCGCGAATGTACGGCAACGCTACAATTTGACTAACGTTCGGACGCAGGCCTGGGTCAATTTGGAGCATGCAGGAGATCAACTTTGACAAATTAACCGAGTAGCTACTATGAATAGGCGGATAAACGCCCTTCAAAATCTTTTGCACAAGACCCTTCATGTTAACACCATCAAAGGCGTGTGTGAGTGTTGTAAGTTCATACAGAATGCAACCAAGTGCCCAAACATCGCTCTTGTTGTTGTATGGCTTGTTAAGACAAAGTTCTGGAGAAAAATAATACGGTGTTCCACAAACAGTCCGTTTAAGTTCAAAGGTATTCCGCAAAACCGTGCTGATGCCAAAATCCCCCAATTTCACAACACCGTCGGTTGTCAAAAAAACATTTTGTGTCTTGAGATCACGATGCAGGATGTGACGCTCATGCAAGTGCAGCAATGCAAGACACAACTGTAAAAAAAAGTGCAAAATTTCCTTTTCAGTAAAACGTGCGCCTTTTCGTTGTTTTATTTTTGTATAAAGGTCGCCACCGTTAGCATACTCCATGACAATGTAAAGAGAGCCACGGTGTTCAAAATGCTCCACATAACGCGTAATATTTGGGTGATTTAAGGTCTGCAGCACATTAATCTCGTGCTTCGCGCTTTCTCGCTCTGCTGGCTTCATTCCAACAAGTCGCACTTCCTTCGCAACAAATTGCGCCTTGTCGCTGCGTCGCTGCACAAGCCACGCAGATCCAAAGCTGCCTTTCCCCAGCACGCGTATCTGAATATACTTATCCATTAAAATATATGGCTAGGACTCCTCAACCTATACTTTTCCCCTTAAAAAAAAACCTCAGCGAATCGCTTTTGCTCGTGCAAGCAAAGCAAAGCGTAGCACAACAAACCACAAAAAAAAAAAAAAAGGAGCTAACGTTTTTTTTTTTTTTTTTTTTTAGATAAATTAACGCCAGTATCCTAAATGCGTTGCTTATTTAACCCTTTTTTTATTCCTATGATTTGCCTCTTTTTGCTCCTGGTATATATATTTGTACTTTTTCTTAAAAAAAAAAATAAAATAATAATAATAAAATGGGTTTCCAGGCTTAATGTTTTTTTAGAAATTAAGTTGATTAAAAAAAAAAAAAATGCCAAGCAACGTCTTTTCACTAAGCTACACATAAATTATATAATATATATACTTTTATTTGGTATTTTGCTAAGCATTTTCCTAAAATGTCAACTTCTACAGAAGCGAATACATCACTAACAATCTCGCGCCCAAAGGAGAAATACATTTTCTATCGCTTTACAACGTCAGGATTGACAATCATACGGACCATTCCGGCAATAGCGTTATTGTTGTTTATGACATTCCGGCGAATGTTGTGCGTCTTCAAGATCTGATCGTTGATGGCATCCTCCACACTTTGCAATTGCGCTTGTACCTCCTGTAGACTGTCCATCGTCTGGCGCCTGGCGTCAGCCGCCGCAAGTGCCTGAGTCCGCGCCTCGGAGCGCCACATCTCCAGTTCTCTGGCCATTGCATCAATATCGTCGTAGATCGACTCTAGGAGCTTTCCCAACGGGTTAGTCGCTTTTGTTAACAGCTGTAGCCGCTCCCGCAGCTTGCTCAGCTCACCCTCTGCCATTGCCGCGCCGGACCTGCCACTCTTTGAGGAGTGGATAATAATACCACCGCCGCCCTGTTGCGCACGTGTCTCAGCCTCCTGTGCGCGCCGCAATGCATCTTCCTCCTGTTCTAGCTTTGCCTTCAACGCTTGCTGCCCCAGGTAGCCTCTTGCCTCCGTCTCCTGCGCAACGTCCCCAGTGCCATCAACAACACCGCCGCTATTGTCAATCCCCGGTTTCATCTCTTGCTGCTCAGCCACTCGTATCCAGTCGTTCTCATCATCCTCCCCACCCGCTGTCGCGTTGTTTTCGTTTGGCCGCTTGCTCTCGTAAATGACCCCGGCAACAGGTGCAGCACCAATTTGAGACCCATCTACAATCTGGTGTGCAGGCTTTGTGCGTGGTGGTGCCTTTCCCGCTGCTGTCGTTGCAGCATTGTTGAGGGAGGCACTAGCAACGGGACGCACCTCTGGCCGCACACCACGAGAAACAGATGGAACCGCGCCTTCATATGTCACCGCAACGTCTCCCCTTTCTGATGCTTCCTTTTTTTCGTGTCGACGCTTCTCCTCGTGTCGCCTACGGCGTTCCTCCTCTTCGTTTCTTTGTGTTTTTTCTTCTTTTACGCCCCCCCGTCTCTTTGTACTATCCTCCTCTTCCCTCTTTCCTTCATGAGAATCTTCGCCTCTCTGCTTTTTGTCACTGCCTTCCTGTATCTTTCTGGTTGCATTCCCCATTTCCTCCTGATCCCGCATACCCCTTTCCGCCGCGGCCTCCTCCTCCTTTCTGCGCTTCTTCTCTTCTTCCTTCCTCCTGCGTCGCTCCTCATCTTTAAGTTCCCTTTCCTTTTCCTTGGCCCTTTCCTCCTTGTTCATCTTCTCCGCCAACTTTGGCGGCTCGGCCGTCGCAGCGCTGTTGCCACCCTTCGCCTTCTGCACGGCAGCGGCTTTTTGCTGCGGCGTCAGTCCGGCGCAGCTCGAAAGAAGCTGCAGCAGTTCGTTCGTCTTATCCGCCTCCTGCCCAGCAACAATCTTCGATGGCTGAGCAGCCACCTTCGCCCCAGTAGCCGCCTCAACAGCAGCAATAAGAAACCGTAGAAACTCAATTTTTTTGGGTTTCTCTGTTGTATTGCTGCTGTCAAGAAGTTCCTCGGGAAAAAGACCCTGTGGAAACGCCGTCACGCTAAGAAAACTTGTGACAATATCATGTAAAAAACGAAAAGGCGGTTTCATAAGAAGTTTCTCGGTTAACTTAGGGGCTGTAATAATAGCGCCAAGCATACTTTGCGTTTTCTCTACATATGCCTCTGGCATTTGACCCTTGTAGCACGCGTGCTACCTTCTAATAGCAAAAGGAAATATATATATGTATATTTATATACAAAAAATCTAAAATCTAAACAAAAAAAATGCCAAACAAGCAACGACTAAAAATAGTGATATGTATTGACTTTAACCCACACGCAAACATAAACAAACAATGCAGCAATATATATATATATTTATATTTTAGTTATTTATTTATTTATATGTATATACGTACTTTACTAGTCAAAAGACTGTCAGCGTCTCATAATGACTTGACACTGTTAAAAGCAATATTCCTCGCATAATACACTGACTTGTCTTCTCCTAACACTCGCAGCATCCTCACCCAGCGTTCATCACCCATTTGATGATGCAGCGTATCATCAAGAAACACCACTTTGGCGTTTCTCAGTACATCCTCTAGCGCCTTACGAACCCGCTGAATAGACTGCAAAATCTCTAGGCAGCTCTTGCAAGCAGGAGTCGTGGCACGCGACTCTTGCCCAGATTTCGATACCACTGCTTTAGCATTGACCTTCTTTTGCACCGCATCGTAAGGAACAGATGGTAGCCTCCGTCCGTATTTTGCAGTGCCTGTTGGCAAACCCACTTCACGCCCCGGCATCCAGCAATTATATATATATATATATTTAGCCTTTTTCCAAAAACGTAGACTAACACGTAATGCTATATATATAATAAAAAAGATAAAGATAAAAATAAATTAAAATCGCAAAACGTACAAAACCAAACAGTATAAATATAAATATAAATATAAATATAAATATATACAACTCTATGATTACGGCGCAGTATTCTATAGTCTATATTTTTTCTCAAAAAGTTTACCTATACTGAAACCACATTTACCTGTTGTTCTTTTTTTTTTTAAATTATAAATATTCAGTTGCACAATAATAATATTAAAAAAAAAAAAAACCTTAGACAGCATCAAAAAAATCATTTGGTCGTTTCGCAAAACGGGTAAAGACGCTCAAAGTAGGAATCAATCATTTTTGTAAACGCAGACTGAAACGCAGCCGCCCACGCCTTGTTGTCCTCCGCGTACTGCTCAGCTAACTCGCGCCACGCCTTGTTGTGAAGCATGGCGTCTACTTCGCGTCGGTTAAAAACGCATTGCCGCTTTTTGCCATTTTTGCCTGCATCTGCGTAGGTACAAACAAAGTCTTTTGGAAGATGCTGTATAACTTTGTTCTCCTCAGTCCGCGGAACCTCCAAATCAAAAAAACGCTTCTCGTTTGCTAGCAAAAAACTGTAATACTCGTTGCTAAGCCTGTATCGGCTCCCAATATGAGACACGCCGTCAAGGCCGCTCACATGCTCGTGGAACTCCCCCACACTGTGACACGCCATAAGCGCAACACACTCCGCATCCGTAAGGCCGCCAAGCCCTTCAAGAATTACTGGCAGCGGAATGCGACCAGAGTCTCCGTCGGCCAGCTGTTTCTTCCGCGGCGGGGTGTCATCTTTGTCCTTGCGACCCCACCGCCACGCACTGTCAATCACATCACACGGTCCCTTCAAAAACTTTATCGCCGCAACAGCCATAAGAGATGCAGCGTCCTCCATGGAAAGCCTGTGCACAGTAACAATCTGACGCAGCACACCGGAAATGTCCTCCAGACCGCTGACAACAGCACATGATTCTTCAATATTTTCGGCAGTCAGCCCTGCACGCCGAGCGGCCAAAATAAATGCAACACGAATGCATGTTGCTGCCAAATCTGGACGAAACTCAAACGTCTTTGCTATATCCGCCATCACTAATTCCTTTGAAAATGGTGGGGAGAATGCGTTTTCGTCTATAACAACGGCCTGACCAGCCGCAATACCCCCTGCAAGACAACCAACACACATCAATATAAGCCACTTGTGATTCAAATGCTCCCACGACTTGAACGGGTTCGCCTGTCTTTGCACAGAACTAACATCTGAACTACTGCTGCCGCCAGAAACATTTGGTGCAGACTTAAAACCATTCCCCCTTATTTTCCTAGTCACAGACAATGGCAATGGCGTTCTTGCAGCAAAAAAACGGAGGCTGAATGCAGACAACTGAGGTAGCAGTGTATGCAAATACTTACGCATATATATATATATATATATATAGATAGATAGATAGATAGATAACGCTCCCTACTTTTTGTTAACTCTTTACAACAACACTACCACCACGAAGACCGTTGTCTGCTACCATAAAATATATATACATATATACACGCGTATATAAACAGTCAAAGTAAGTTTTAGCATTTTATTTGAACGCAACACGCCGTCAAGTAAACAGTAGTAATAATAAAAATCCCACGAAAACACAAACACACACACACAAAATAAAATAACATAAAAACAATAAATAAATAATAATACTAATACAACTACAAACAAATTTAATATATAAGTGCAACAATCGCTAAAAAAAAACCCTCCACCATTCCCTTCAGTCTTCTAAATAAATTTATCAAGAAACTCATAACATGTGTCAAGTATCTCACCCAGCGTATCACCCTCTTCATTCTTAGCTGACAGCATCATAAGCTCCTTAACCCTCATGGAAAAAGTGCGTATAATCTCCACACAGCACTTTCGAACGAGATCATGCAGTGTGCAGTCCCCAAGAATGTCAAGAAGTGCGGCCCAAGCCTCCAGCAGTCCTGAAGAAAAAGAGCTCAAAATGTCAAGTATTCGGGCCATAACTGGCGGCAACTCCTTCATGCCGCTCTCTATTGCCACATTCTCACACTCCAGCTGGACACGAAGAATCACCACAAGAAAATCAATAGCGATGCGGAGTGTTTTGCCCGTCTCTCGTACTGTCAAAGGAGAAAAACATCCAGAACTGGCGCTCTGCTGCAGCCGCTCCTCAATGCGGTGTGCGGCGCCACGGATACAGTCAACTGTTCTAAAAAGAATAGACTCAATTTGCCGCGAACCCGGGCACTTAGCAAAGGCATCAATCAGCTGCACACACGCCCAAAAGAATGTGGCGTAATTAGAGTCGGCCTTCAATGATTGCAAAAACAAAAGCAGCGGATTAATTGCTAGCCAACCAAAAATACCAATTTCACCAATTTCTAAGCAGCGCTTCTGGTAACTATTCACTGCAATAATCACTTCCTCGTACCGGTCTATGCCCATTCCCTGAATTGTTAGTTGCACCTCCACGGCTTTTTGCGCCAACAACACGTTTCGCAAAAAACGCTCCTCGTATTTTTTTGCACGCTGGGGCGGCAAACCGGCAGTTATAAGAGGCTCCTGAACTACAATCAATAGAGAGTGTGTAAGCTTGCGGGCAAAAACAGTGCCATCTTGCCGAATCAAAACAGACAAAAAAGTACGAACAAACTTCTCGCCCTCTGTATGGTTTTCTTTTAGCAGCTTTGTAGCAACTCCACAAACGGTCTCGTTGTCGAGAAATTCAAGATTACCACCATTTGCGACAAACAATTGCAAGCTATTGATAAAATCACCTACATCGCTAGAATCTGAAATACGTTGTAGCAGCAAATTAACTTGTAACGCCTCAAGCTTTCTAAAATCCTCAGATGTCGGTTTTGTCAGATCACGTATTTTCCCCAGTGGTAACGTCATGCAAAGTCGCTCGCTCGAACGCAAAATAATATCGTTGAACTGATGAAGAACATGCGTTTGTGATAGTGGCTGATCCAGCGGAATGGCCATACATGTAGACGTCACCTTCGCCCCGCCCATATCACACATTACCCTATCCGCAAGCATCTCTGCGTAATCAAAATTAGGAATCGCCATAACGTTAGTAGTACCAAGAAGTGTCAACGAGATTGCCGCCTCTTTTCGTGCAAAACGCTCCATTGCGCATGCAGTAACAGTCTCATACGCCTCACGCAATTTCCTCGCGTAAAGTAAACCAGCCCCATGCTTTTCCCGCTTCCGTAAACGCAAAACGTCCTCATTCAACTCCGAGGAGCCGACCCTGTATGTTACCGGCGGCGCCAATGCCACCATGGCAGTGCACGTAAGACCCGTCAGCGTTAACTCGCCACCAGCCGTCACGCCAAAGACGCGCTGCTCAGTTGAAAATGATGTGGTGGCAAGGCTAGCAACAGGATACTTGTACTGGGCACGTCCAACACAGTACGTTGGAGGAAATCGCAGATTCCACAAAGCAACGGTGCCATCCATACCACCGGTTGCCAAAAGATCAGAGTGGAGCCTAAACCATTTCAAGGAGGCAACGTCGCCCTGCAACGACGGGATTGTGCAGACTGCACTAGAAGGAAATCGGCAATCAAACAGTGATATTGCGCCATCAGATGATGCCACTGCCACAACAAAAGACAACAGTTTATTAAAATCAGCGCATTTTGCCGCACATTCACGACGCGTAGGTAATGACAAGCAACCCGCTGTGCTGCTACCAGTCCGCGTGTCTTTAAAGACAAGAGCCCCTCCGTAGCTGCCAGTTAATACAACCGTATCGCTTGATGGTGCCCACTGGGCAAACATAAGAGCATCGTGACAGCCACTCAAGGCAGTGCTCGTGCTGGGAGACCATAAACATACAGGACGCTCACGACCCTCCTCCATGTCCCACACAACTGCCTTGCTGTCGACCACCGCCAGCACACTAGACTGTTTAACCTCAACATTACAGTGTATACTACGCACCATGGTCGACGCAGCGTGGCCACGCGGTGTGACAACTATGTCCCCAACTATAGATTGCGTGTCATCAGACACCAAACACAACGTAGGCTCCATTGCCCCGCCATCTTCACTCAAACAATTTGGTCCGGTATTTACAACAAAAATGCGTCCACGAGTGCTACCAAGAAATGCATACTCACCACTAAAATCAATGCCACTGAGACACACATCAGTAGGCATATCCAACCATCGCATAGCTGTAGTACCCTCAAGCGTTGGCTCTAAGCCCTCAACAGGCATTAGTCCAACACTTCCGCTAGCACCAAGAGGATTAAAAGCCAATGCCAACATGCTTTCAGTGTTGTGTAACGCCAATTGTGCCGTGCTAAAAACAGTACCTGCAGATGCAAGAAAGCTACTATTTGCAATAACGTCGGGGTGATTCCGCACTAAGCCACGCAATTGCGCTTTTTTTCGCCATGCAGAAGCTGCCGTGTAAAGTGGCATCTGAATAATACTCTCATCCATTTTATTTTACTTCTTATTTTTTCGTCCTAAAAACAACAGTAATATGTATATATACACCTAATCTAAAAAAGATTTTCCTGTTGGTTAAAAAACACTGATAAATACAAGCAAATATAACCTCAGGAGTATGAACAGCAATAATGCAAAGATAATAAACGTCTAAAGACCATTTCAAAATATATATATATATATATATATATATGTATTTAGCATTCTCACATTAAACAACATATCTATAATATATAATGATAATAATAAACTCAACTAAGAATTTCCACACACTGTGCCTCTACCTCAACGCGCTCTGCTCTCAACTTCTCCAACTCATCTAATGTATATTTAACCATGCTCACAAACGACTCCTTCAGTGTTAAAAATCTAGCATCTGCCTCTTCTCGTTCTTTCCGCAACTCAACACACAGCCTCTCGGCAGCCACTACTGATGGTAAGTTCTTGCAGGCGTACTTTTTTTCCAACTCCAGTTGAAGTGTGTTTACTTTTTTTTGCACCTCATTCAGCCTAAACACAATGTGCAGCTCATCTCCGTCGTTGTGTGCAAAGAGATCGCTCCCTTCCCCAGCATAAACACGCATGTCTTTAATGACGGCCGCCGCAACGCGCGGGATGTCCTCGACGGTCCGCGCCGCAATACTAACTCGCTGTCGCAGCTGCTGCAATTGCGCGTGAGTCTCCAACACAGACGCCTCCCACTCGCGCCGCGCCCTCTCTGCATCACCGCGCAGCTCACCGATCGCGCAGGCCACCCCCCCTCTCCTCCTCGGGGCGGAGTCCAAATGGCGTCGCAGCCGCGCCTCAAGCCCCCGCAGTTTGCCCCGGATGCCCGGCGGCTCGGCTCTTGCGGCGGGCGCAACGGCCTCCAGCGTCAAAACCCCGCGCCGCGGCGAAACGGAAAGGGGACCGTCCGCTGGACGCACGCTGCTTGAGCGCATGTGTCGAAGCTGATCACGAAGAAGCCCAAGAGAATTAGACTTGTCAGAAACAACAAAGTTTTGAGACATCTCTTTTCCTGTTTCCATACTGCTCTCTCTCTATCTCTTTTTCCTGTCACTCCAAAAAAAATAAATAAATAAATGAATGCGTCTATACATTCCTAAAAAAAAAGAAAAAAAAAAAAAAAAGGGCACCACAACTAATATATAAATTTATACAGCCATAAAATCACACAAAATGCCTTATGGTAATTTATTATATCCACGTATATGTCTTTCCCTCTTTTTTTTTTTTTTTTCTCTACATTCTGTTTTCATAGAATTAATAAAAAAAAAAAAAATTTCTGCTTTTTTCTTTATTTTTGTTATTTTTTGAGAGGGTGGGGCAAAAAATTATACGGTTTTGCGTAACAAGAATGGTAAATAAACAGAAAACATAGACTCTTCTCCTTCACGCCTTCAGCGAGACAAGTAAATATAAATAGAGCAAGAAAAAGTCAATTAATTATACATCGCACGGTAAAAAAAAAAAGACAAGAAAAAAACTCCGCACAACTTCGCAGCATTCAAAAACTCATACTTCACCCTAACTAAAACCAGCTACTTTTCATTAATAGAGAAAAATTACTAAACAAACTCCTGCAACAACAACAACAACAGCAAAAAAAAAAAAAAAAAAAAAAACATCTAAATATATATTGTTATATATACCTGTCTTATCTAAAGTAAAAAAAGGATTTTAGACAAGAAATACAAGTATATATAACAATATAATACAACCGACAAATATATAACAAATACAACACATATATACACCCATATATACATACAGACACATATATACATATACATATATAGAAGTACGTTATACAACTTTACACACACACACGCAAAAAATAAAAAAAAAAAAAAACACCCAGTCCAACCAAAAATATATGTAAAAAGAAAGTGCAAATCGCCAAAACAAACGTCTCAGTTTGCCGAAACACTTCCGCGAAAGCCTCACCTCGTGTTGCTGCAACTATGTGCCCCGTCAAGCAACTCCTTCAGCGCCAGAACTGCCACCAACTTCAAGTGAGCAAAAAAAAAGAAAAATGAGGCAATGGTTACGGGAAAAAGATTAAGGCCGCGAAATTCATACTTTAGCAACGAAAGGGGAAAAAGCAAAACAAGAAATAAAGAGACACTAATAATAAGATCGGTTATACGTCTTGCAAGACAGAAATCCAATAAAAAAAGAAATGTCAACAATACAAGACTCGCAAGCAAAGGCAAAACACCAATTACTACGTACAAATGACCACCAGACTCAACATGTTGAAAAGCTCCAAAAATGGCCCCGGCAAGCAGCATAGGAAAAACATTTGGAAAATTCACCACCAAAAATTTCGCAGTGGACTTCAACCACAAAGCATTTCGCTGCTCATACAATTGCCGACGCAAACCCGGGAGAATATTTAAAAAAATAACTCTGATCTGCCACAAGCACAAAGAAAGTATTGGCGCGGCACCACACCAAAGCCACGCAAAACGCTTCTTGCTGAAAAAGTTGTTCTGCACAAGCCATGTAGGAAGTATAACGCAAAAGATGAAAACTAAAACAGCAACCGATGAGTAAATAATAAGTGGCTTCTTTTTTTTTAGGCGATAAATAAGAGGCTTAGGCTCAAAGTGTGTCTCCATCACCACATTCGCAATTACAGTGGCAAAAACCAAAAAATATGTCACCCACAAAAAAAAGAAAGCCATCACCGGGTTGCACACGTTGCCAAAAAATAATCTTTCATTTACACAAGCCGTAGAAAAAAGAAAAAGCGAAAAAGATAAAAGCGTACCTGATAAAAACAAATGAAGCACAAATACGCGCCGCCGTTGAACATATTTGTAGTAACTACGCCTTCCTAAATAGTGTTTTACCTCCTCCATCGTGTTATGCAGAGTCTGGTTACTGGGTGCAATAAGAAAATCACCCGATTCACGTGACTCGATAAAGCGCACAAGTGCCCCACAGCAACGTATTGAACCCAACAACCCAATTTCGGAATGGCTCAAAGGTAACTGATGCAGCCGCTGTACAAGCGGGTATGCAACAAATATTTTTTTTGTTACATATTCCCACATAACAGCATGCTGGCAGACCTCGTGCCACAGCCAGCAAACAGACGAAAGTATTGGAATAGAAGAAATTTTACCGCCGCTCAACTCGATAACGTTTATAAAAATAAGTTGCAAAATTTCGGTAGGAAGTCTATTTATGTGCGACTCCCTTCGCCTTCCCTCAGATGACAGCACAACAGCATCGCCTCGCCTGAGTTGTGTATCTAAAGGTAACGGAAATGACAAGCTTACACCAATCATACCCAACTACGCTTTTCTAAATATACCTCATTACAAAATCATAAAATGTTCAATACAAAAAAATAATAAATAAAAATAAACAATAACACAAGATAAAAAAAAAACAACAACAATATTCTTCTGCACTCTACTTTCCCACTACTACTACTACTACCACTAAACACATAGATATATATAATACACATACAGAAAAAAAAAAAAAAAAAAAAAAAAAAAAAAAAAAAAAAAAAAAAAAAAAAAAAAAAAAAAAAAAAAAAAAAAAAAAACAAAGAAAGAAAGAAACAAAAAGAAACAACAAGAAACATAAAAGTAAGAATAAAAACAGCAGCACTAGGCCATTACACACCATTCAAACATCTGTGAAAGTCCGGCTTCGCAACGTCAGACAAGTTGCACAGCGCCGGCAGAGTGCCACTGCGCCTTAGCAACTTGCGAGCGTCCACCACATTTTCTAGCACGCTACACCGCGGACACTCCCAGACGGTCATCGGCGTCGTTTCCCCCTCCTGCGGTTGTCGCTGCGGCGCCTCGCCCTCGCCTGCGGCCAAATCCCCGCAAAAAGCGCCGCTGGAGCTCAGCCGCCGCCGACGCTCCTCCGCCTTTTCGCGCACTAACGCCTGCCACTCTCCCGGCAGCGTCGGCGATGGCAACAACACATCATGCACATCACTCACTGTCGCACCCTCAATTGTCGATGCAATGAAACCCGCAAGAGTATCTAACATCTCACGCCTCTCGTCCTCTGATAAACACGCGGCGCCAACACCAACAGTGCATTCTTTCACTTCCACTACTGATTCCATCCGCCTTTATCAAAAAAATAAAATACAATAAATATATATATATACACACACAATATATATAATATATATATGTATACATATATTTGCCATTGTTTTGTTGAAAATATCACACAATCATTCCTAATACTCATTATTTGTCTCTCCCCCACAAGCACGCATAGCGCATAGGTGGCGTGGTGTGTAATAATTATCTTCTTCAACTTCTATAAAACAACATCCCAACGCAGCCGTTGCAGCATCAAAGCAAATAATAAAAGCTTTGCAACAAAGATTTATTATTATTATTATTCTTTCTAAATGGGTAGAGCAGACAAAAAACAAAACCACATCAACCAAACCTAAAACAACGTTGCCTAACTGCACGTGAGCAACACATGGCACCTTCAGGACATGGTGTACAATGATCAATGAGTGTTCTTGGTTGTACTTTAACAAAAAAAAGCAAAGAATTCAGCAAAAAACACTGTCATGTGTTTTTCTGCCCCTGTACAAACAAAACGGTAGCATAAACATATGCGTATATTGGTTTATGTAAAAAAAGAACTCATTATAAATGACGGCACGTATTGGCACGTAGAGCAAGCCAAAAATACAATAGAATAACAAAATCTCCTACCACAAATTCATTGAAATCAACGTTTAAAGAAATAAATAGTTCGTTTTTTTTTTTTTACCTTTAGGCTGTATATCAAGCGTCACCACAAATATATAAAAACCAACAAGAAAAACTAACAAAAGAAAAAAAAAAAAAAAACATACAGTAAAAACATTGCCACTGGTTCTTCATTTATCCATGTTTTTTTTCTTCCCTCACGTGGCTCACGCAACCACAACGCATACATCTCTCCCAAAAACGGTAAAATCCAACAAATAATTCATTGCTTCTTTTTTCCTTTTGTTTTGATTATTGGTGTTATTGTTGTTTTTCTATTTTTTTTTTTTTTTTTTTTTTTTTTTTTTTTTTTTTTTTTTTTTTTTTTTTTTTTTTTTTTTTTTTTTTTTGGTTTTTTTTTTTTTTTTTTTTTTTTTTTTTTTTTTTTTTTTGTTTATTCGTTTTATTTATTTATTTATTTTTTTTTTTTTTTTTTGGAAGAGATGGGAAGGAACAAAACATGATTAGTTGTCTCTTTAAACCTATGCCCCCAAAGCTAATAATGCACTCTGTAACAACAACCCGGTATGCGCACGCCTAGGCACAAAATTGTCACACTACTTGACAACAGGCGCCATCACAGCCACCACTGCTACTCTTTCCCACAACCCCCTTGCCGCCCTCCTTCTCCTGTCTTTCTCCCCTCATTTGTTGAAAGACCAAATGCATGAGAACGGCCTTGGGCTCCTCTCCGTTGTGCGTGTGCGCGCCTAGAACAGACTCATGTGAAGTGGCTGAGGATACAATGTTCTGCAGCACCGTGTCATCCGCAAGAAGGCGGCCATTTCTCAATATTTTTATCTCTGTAGAGTGAATCGTATTCAACATCTCCGGCAATTCCTTAGGCCACTCGCTTCGCACCAAATTCTTTATGTGTGCTGCAGTTGTTGGAGAGCCGTCTGGCTGCGCAAGAGGCACGCTCAGCTGCAGGTGCTTGCCAGAGTACTGAGGGTTGCAAGCGCCAGTGAGCACAAACCGCACACGCACAAGCCCGTCTAAAGACATCCACCCACGCCTCACAAACACAACACCTTTGCTTACTTTGCTAAAACAACAATTACAATTACAATTACAAGCACAAGTATATATATATATATATTTATGTATATATATATATATACATATACACTTATGATACACTAATAATAAAAAATAAAAAAACAACAATAACTAAAGACACCAAACTGTTTTTGGTGAGATTAGGGAAACAGCAACGACAACAACAAACAATACTAATAATATACACGCACAGTTAGCAGCAAAATTATTATAATACTAATAGGCGTTTCCGCATACCTCGGAGTTAAACTCCGGAGCAGGAGCGTCGGCAAAAAAAACAGCACGTTGACGATGTGGCCCATTGTAATCAAACGGAAACATGCCGTTGTACTTTGCCCACGGTTGGCGGCGCGCCTTGGAGTACACAGTGCCAACAAGTTCCTTTCCGCTGCGCACACGATTAAGCACCTGCTCACGTACCATCTGGTTGCGGCTAATAAACTTTGACTCACTGCGGTGCCATCCCCATAATGCCCACATATCATGAGGCATAGGCTTTGCACCTTCGTCATTTACAGACAAATAGCCCTTTTCTGCAGTAAAAGAGCCCATCCGCTCCAATTGATCCATCCACATCTGAAATTCAGTGTCAAGCCGCATGACGGCGGTCAGTGCGCCGGACTTTACGCCATCCTGAAAGTAGTTTTCTGCCTTCTCACGTGGCGCAGCAGTTAGACGAACCGCGAGCATCATGTTAACGTACGTCTGAGCATTAGGTTCAAGCCCAATAGCCTGCATCTCGCCAAACAGCTGTTCACAACGCCCCAGGTCCTTTGCAAAAGCAGCTGCCTGCATCACCACGTTGTAAATGTAGTGATCAGAGCCAAAGCGCCTAATATGATGACGAAATACATCATCGACTCGCTCCATGTACTTTTTCGGCTCCTGCTCCACCTTCGGCATCAAATGTATGACCACCTTCTCGTTGTGCAGCGGCGTCCAAAAAGACTCGTCTCGGTTATGCAGATAAAGCCTGTACATCGCCTCTGGCGTCAGTTCAAAATTGTCTCCAGCATTATAAAAGCCAATCTCCTTTGGCCACTTCGCGTATCCCAATTTATAAAACTGAGGCTCCTGCCACGAGTTTGGATGACGTCGCGGAAAGGCAAGATTGAGCGGGACAAATTTTTCAAGCTGCCGTTCAGAGATCTTTGGGCGCCACGCAAGATTTTTGCCACCACGTCTGGTGCGCCCCGGGTTGTGTGTCCAGGCCTTTTTGAGGAAAAACACGCTGCCGCGTAACATAACAAAAACAACAACAACTAGCAAAAATAATGAAAGATGTAAACGCAGCTAAAGCTTTTCCCCTCATATATATAGATAGATAGATGCATAGAAAAACAGATTAATAATAATAACAGCAAGAAAAAAAAAAAAAATAAGAAAAATAACAAATAACAAATAACAAATAACCATATATTACATTGATTGCGTTTCAGTGGTTATTGTTTCAATTTATTTAATTAAATCAATAGCATCCACTCCGCACGGACTTCCTTCTATTTTTTTTTTTTTTAGAGAACGAAAAGAGAAAAAGTAAGAAAACAAAAGTACGCAAACAACATTCCCCCTCTTCAATCCACTCATTACATTTTCCTACAAACCCATTTAAAAAAAAAAAAAAAACAGAAAAAATGATATGCGCAAACAATGTAAGTATTGCAAATATTAATAAACACAACCAGTAATGTATACACTTATTTATAATATCTCTCATACAAATAATTGTGGCTATATAAACTAGATAGACAGTTTAAGCAGGTCACTAATATCGTCAAAAAGAAGCAACTTCTCAAACTCATCAAACGTGACGTAGCCGTCACGGTTCAAGTCTACCTCGATAAACGTTTTATCAACAATTTGCTGCAAGTGCATCTCATTAAGGTTAGGACCCACCATTATCTTCAGTGCCTCAAATAAATCCCTGTTACTGATTCTGCCGTCACCATCAATATCGTACATTTTGTAAGTAAATTGCAATTTTTCGTGCTTTTCGGCCCGCGGAGAAAACACAGTCAAGGCCTTAACAAACCTCATGAAGTCAATCCGGTCCTCACCACTCATACTCAACACCGCCAGCACACGCCCCAAAAGCGGGTTGGAGGCAAGCGAAGGGATCGTGCTGAATGCACCGGCCGTGATGGACCCAGTGGCGTCCGGGCGGAGCCTCAAAAACACCCTGTGAAGGCGGAGGATATGCGCCTCTGACAGCGCCGTTGCCCCCCGCACCCGCTGCAGCTCTTCGGGCGTGAGAACATTTCTTCCAGCCTTAGCGCCGCGACCCTCCCCCTTCATTTGTTTTTGCTTTTTTTTTTCTCTCCTCCTCACCCTCTTTGCACCCCTTCCGCCGTAATATTGCGGCTGGTGTGTCCCTGCTGTTGTTCTTCAGACGCTACACAGCACCACTAGCAATAGTAGGCACCAAACAACACCACCACCACCAAAAAAAAAAAAAAAAAAAAAAAAAACAATAACAATAACAATAACAATAACAATAGCTATTACAATAAACAAATGATAACAACAGCAAAAAGTAGAAAAACTTCCTCTTTTGCCTAATATATATATATATATATTTTTTTTTTTTTTTCTTTTTTTTTTTTTTACTAAAAAACTTGCATTACCAATGCAGAGGCCTTAGATAAACATCGCTATTGTACATCTTAAAACCGAGGCATTTTAAGATAATGGCTTTAGGCGCGACCCGTCCATGTCAAGAGACTCCATAGCCTTATATAAAATCGGGGAAGCACAAAAAACCGCGCGTGTCGCTTCTAATGTGAGCAAATTTGCGCCATTTACAATACGCAAGTCGACACCGTTAGCCATTTCAACAGCGGCCGCCATCTTCTCCCACTCCCCACGCAAGTTCCCAAACAAATGCAGCTCCGCCCACGTGCTAATGACGTTTGGGGCCAATGTTGCGGTGGAGATTACTCCCGTGTTGTCCGGATCAAAGGCCCTAAAAAGAGCGTCAACATTACGGTTTAAAACAGGATGAAAAGTGTGCTCCACAAGAAAAGAAAAAAAAGTCAATACAGGCACAAAATCCTCTCCCTCACGAGCAAGGGAAGCAAACATCTGCTGCACATACTCGCAACTTACCATATTGGGCACGAGCTGCACACAAACACTATACAGTTCCTCAAAAGTCAGCCTCTGTGCCGCACCAGAAGAGCAAACGTCATGTTTCTTTTTACTATCTTTTTCCTTTAGCCGCAAAACGGCCTCACATATATCGTACAGCGGCACACCAGAAAAAAGGCCAATAATTGGATTGAGGCCCAAAGCAGTAGAATGAAGAGACACACAACGGGATAATAGTTTGCATTGACTTTTTTCAAATTCACCAATTTGCCTCATCACATGAGCTGGTGACTCTCCACTTTTTACTGCATTAGATGTTAATTTTTGAGATGCGTACATAGCCTTTCGAAGAAAATAATCTCTAAAATCATGCAACCCTTTAAGACATTTTTTCTGTTCAGCTGTCCGTGAGACCGTTTGCTTTTTCCACTTGCCGGTACTCATCTGCATCACGTAACGCGGAGGAGGTGGCTCGTGGGAAAACATTGTATCAACGCACACACACAAAAACTCGTGTTTATATAAATTCTTTCCTTTTTTCCGTCTTTTTTTGATGTGCAGTGTGAAAAAATAATGATAATAATAGTAAATAAAACAAATATATTTAGACATATACACATATTATAAAACAATATTACACTCATACACATGCACAGACACCAAACGCATATATACACAACTCCCCCCCCCCAAAAAAAAAAAAGACTCAAAAAAAAAAAACAAAAAACATTCAGACAGTCGAAAAACGCCATCAAAATAAATAATAACAATGATAATTATATATATATAATAATAATAAATCTATGAGTCGTTTGAAGCAAATTCTCCATATATCAACAACCTAACTTGCAATCCGTAAAACAAAAAACAGACAAGCAAGAAAACTTGCCGTTCTGTCCGTCTATAGTTTCATAAAAGACTCACACGCCGTCAGAACATTGGGGCAAATCCGCAACTCCACCAGTTTTCGCGATAACTCCGCATCGGCAACACCAGCGCGCAAAAGATCGCCAAGGTGCCCACCTTGTTTCTTAGCACCTTTGGTAAGAACACCATCTAAATCGCCGTACTTTTTAAGAAGCTGCAAGGCGCGTGTTTTTCCAATTCCTTTTATCCCCGGAATATTGTCCGCAGAGTCCCCAGCAAGAGATTTGTAGTCACGAACAAGTTTTGGATGCACTCCAAGACGCTCAATAACCCCCTTCTCAGAAACAAGGTGTTTTGTGCGAATGTCGTAGTGGTAGCATCTGTTTGCTTCATCGATCAACTGGTAGAGGTCGTAATCATGCGATAAAACAATTGTAGGAATCTTTAGCTGCTTGTTGTGCAGTGCTAATGTGCCAATAATATCATCCGCCTCTGCGCTAAGATTCTTGAGCCTAGCTTCAGAGTCGGGTAGGATGATTAGTGTATTTCTTGGCTCCCCCATGAACACTTTCGTTGCAACTTTCTTTATAATCGACAACTCGGGCCCGTGTTCACGTCCTTCGCGGTTTTCCTTATACTGGGGATATATATCACGCCGTCCTCCATCGCCCTGATCAAAACAAACAACAATTTTGTTGTGTTTTGGTGTGTGGGCGTATTCAACTTGAGGAGAAAGCAGATGCTGCGCCAAGTGGCTGGGATCAAAACTGTGTGCTATGGCAATAATATGTCGCGTGTTTGTTATAGTGAACCGTTTAACATCAACTGGTGTCTTTTTGCTTGTGTAGCTCCAGCGGTGATACCAGCGGTGCATCAAAGCAGGACCGTCAATGAGCACCACGGCACGCTCGCGAGCAGGCAACATATCCAGCAACAGCAGTAAGCAATAAATGCAGACAAACACACGCACTATCCCTACACCAATCACTTGCACAAAAAAAAAAAAAAAATGGCAAACATTTACAAAAAAATAAAAATTACGCATATATACATATATATATATATACCTTCTGAGATATGTCCTCCTTCTTCTCCCAAAATAGTAATACTACTAATGATAATAACAACAAGCAAGGTTCTAACGCCGCTCTATCGCATCAACCCCTGCAGCAAAAGATGGATACAGGCCACGTGAACAAAACTGCTTCAACGACTCAACTACTTCTGGAGAAAGACCATGCTCCTTTGCAAGGCGACTTGCAACCTGGAGCTGTAACTCACGAACATTCACGCAGCCCTCCTGAGGAAAAGAGCAAAAAAATGAGACGCAAACAGGCACCACAGATGGCACAACGCCTTCGCGAGCAAAGCAACAATTTACAAAAGACCAGAATTTTTCACGCACAAGATCATTTACGTCACCGTGTAGCTGCCAGACAGCGCGCAGAAGTGCTGGGCCAAAAAAGGGGTCCATGACGTGTGGCGACCGCACAAGCTCACCCATAAAATCCAAAGCTGTCTCGCGGAGGGCACAAACCCCCAGCGTTCGCATTAACTCCTCTTCGACAGGCACACATGATTGCAGGATGTTCCATCCACTAGCCGTGGTGCTCATAGCGCCAAAAAGGTCATAAATGGCGTCCAAAGTGTGGCTGTTGCATCGTACCCGCTGATTGGCGACTGCAGCTCCCCATGATGCCGCGTGCTTTGACGCGTTATCCTCATGAAAACGGAGAACGGTAGCACATGTGCGACATACAAAACAAAATACAAAATCATTATTGTCCCCCGCCAGTTTCCTCTCTAGTTTTTCCACCAGGTGTTGAGGGAGGTCCATGTACCGACCGATGATGCCGCTCACGGCAAGATAATTCGCAACAAGGAGTGGGTCGTGTTCAAACGCGTTGGTAGTAGAGGAAATGATAAACAGAATCAGGTCCGTGTGCTTAGCCAAAAACTCACAAACGTTCTTGTTTTCAACACTCTCTGGTCTGTCTTCGTCAAACAACCGCAGAATCCGCTCGCTCTTCAGTGCTGCCGACAATAATCCCCCAACACGTGGCGCCAGCGCGCGTGGCAGCACAGCCAGCAGTCCACGCAGCGCTGGCAGCACGCCCGCAGTGAGGGAGATGTCCGGATGAGAGACACCGCCCACAAGAAAGCGTGCAGCAATGTCTGTGGTGTCCAAAAGCAAAAACTCCTCGGCAAGCGCCCTGTTTGCCTCCGGGTCAAAGAGGCGCCTAAAGCCCTCTCCAACAGCTGCGTAAACCTCGCGACTCCCGACGTCCTCTGCCTCGCGAAGAAGCGCCCCAAGAACGTCCTGCTCACCACGCCGCCACATCTCGGCAAGACGCTCCGGGGCCGTACGGCTCGCCATCTCCACCCGTGCCTCCTGCGACTCCAAAACATCATTAGAACAAAGGCCGAGCGCTAACTGGCGCCATCGCAGCTGCTCACGTTCCACTGACGACATTAGTTTACAAATACCACTCTCAACGCAAAGATATATATATATATATATATATATATATATATATATATATATATAATACTAATAATCCGCACTTTTAGCAAAAACTAAATTAAAAAATCAAATCAAAAATCAAAAAGTAATAATAAAACACATCTAGACACGTGTTTTTCTGTTTGCACAAAATGCGTTTATATATATATATATACATATATATTTTATGGACTAAACAAAAACAAAAAATGCAAAAGCAAAAGCAAAAGCAAGCAAAGAATGCTATTTTATTTCTTGTGCTACAGTGGAATGGCCTCGGCCGGAGCAAAACGGGCCATGCAACTTAGAACGAAGACGTTCACAAAAACTGCTGCAATACCACTCCCGCCCGCAACCTGGACAATGCCAGCAACAAGTAATCTTAAAGCAATAATCACACATTTTATTTACAACAAGTTTCCTCCCCTCCGCTGTGCTCCTAAACATATGAGTATCACTAGAATCACAACTCCCCTCAGTCTTTTGAAAAAGAAGCAAGCCGCTATGTACGTCACGTAGCAAGCTTGCCTGCAGATTTTTTATAGCTTTTTCACAAGCTCTCACCTGCAACAAAACATTTCGCTGCTCTCGTATTATTGTTTTTAAATGCGACAACAGTAGATCTAAATCAGTTGGCATTCAGTAATATATAAATATATATACATATATTTATAGTATGGTACCTATCCATACGCCTCCTCTAGCAAAAATTAATAAACTAATACATAATTAAATAAAATCCATCAACATATAATAAATAAATAAATATGCATACATAACACCCAGAAATATATAGAAAAAAAAAAAAAAACAGCAAAAAATAATAGCGAATATTCATACATGCGTATATGTGCAAGCAACAAAACAACAACCGCATTAGCCTTTGCTAACATAATATAATGTATTTTTTTCACGGCAACCTCTATCTTTTTTGTTTTTTTTTTTAGCAGTTATTCGTTACCTTTGAGTTGGCAAGAATAAAGCAAACATGTAGCATAAATTTCGTAATATCTAATAAAAAACACTAATATTTTTCCCTTCCAAAAAAACCACGCGCTTCATCCGATATCATCGCCAAGTACTGCTCCCTTTGCTGCTCTGTCAACGACGCGCAAATGCCCTGAAATCCCTTGACAGTGGGCTGCAGTTGCTCCTCAACGGCGCAGCAGTAGAGCTCCGCCTCCGCAAGCCGCGTCTCGTCCCTTCTCCTCTCGCAGGTGTCATGGGCCCTTCCGTCACGGGCCAACCCACACCGCCCCAACACGTCGCGCAATAAGGCGGACAAGTGAGAATTTCTGCATCTCAGCGCGTCAAGCTCCGCACTCTGTCGGGCAACAGTGCTGAGAAGCCGCGGCAGACACGAAAGACGCCCACGTGCTCTGTCAACACCAAACAAAGATGACGCCAACGAAGACCACAGCAGCGACAAAAAAGTAGGCAGCAGAAGCTCAATCGCATCATCTACGTAATTCATTAAAAAATCCAGACGATTTTCCATTGTTGAGTGAGAAAGCATCAAAAACGACGTCACTTCGCAAGAATCTGCTGGCTGTGCGAAACAAGCCTCACTAAACACTTCGCTACACCTTTTCCAGTGATCAAAAACCACGTCAATAGAAGTAACAAAATGTTCAGCAAAATTCCCGCAAAAAGAAACAAAAAAATCCAACTGTGGAACACCCTTTTTATTTATTGTTTTTTCCTCGCTAGCTGTTTCTTCAAACGCAAGCCCAGACTCCGCAGACACATTCAATACAATCTGGCTCGCGCAAACCTCCTGACCATCGACCTGTGTGATCATCACTTGCTTTTTCCCTGAAAGCAGTGCGGGGTTAGAGAAATTTTGTAAAAAGTCTATATGATACACAGCTGTCTTATCGACATCAAGCACAACAACTGCAGAAGTCGCACTGTCCAAAAGAGGGCTAAACAGCGAGAACGAATTGCCTTCCCGTAAAATCATTTCTACCGGCCACCAGAGCGATGTGCTGACGTCAAACAACCTCACCCGAATGATTTCTTCAGATACAAAAACATTTTCAGGTAACGCCACCGCAACAGATGTAAAGTTGGCTGCTACAACATCTGGCCAGCGAATCTCCACACAATTCTCAGGCAAATCACACTCTGCCGTCTGAAAAGCGACAAACTCCTCCAACAAGTCCTTTCCTGAACACCATTCACCCACCAAAACACACATTGGCTTTGCTGCGGCTACTTGTTTACTTTCGCTATCAACGCCACCATGTCGCACAATGTAAAAAAGAGTGCCATCTTTGGAAAATGAAACTTTGCTCACAACTGCAGTGGCGCTATGATTTGTTGCTGCATGGTGTTTTCCAAACAAAATGCAACACCTGAAACCTGTTGTTAATAACTCCGCCATATTTTTAAGCGAATAAAAAGTAAGTGTTATATGCGCCCCTACTTTGCAGCCACAAGCAGCCACAAGAAAATCCACAACATTCATTGAGTTATCAACGTCCAATTCCACAAGTGCGGCAGCCAGCGCTGCACACCACCACAGCGGCCTAGTGTCATCTTTATAGGCCTGGATGCTTTGAAAAACCGAATTGAGCTGTTTCCTTGTTTGTCGCCGCCATTGCCACCAGCCATCCACCACTATCCCAACAAACAACCAATTGGACGTGCGCACGTCAATCTTAACCCTTCCAATCCACTGCCCGGCAGCGTAGACTGCAAGAGCGAGGGGCGCCAGACCTCTCGCATAATGAACGGATGTGGCTGCCGTAAGCGCGTGGGAATACACCACCGAGAAACACTCTCCAGCATTTGAAAAAGATAAAGCACAGTTCATAATGTTAACATCCAAATTTGGAGGCGCAGTTAAAGAAACACTGCCAACATCGTTGGCCGTTTGCGTCGCTCTCTCATTTGTGGAAATACTACAACTGTCGGCACAAAACTGCACAGAGGCGTCAGTCCCTTGAACCGTATCAGTTAGGCAAGCCTTTAAGCCATCCTTTTCCTCACGGGTCCTTTTTTCATCACGCAACGATGCCAATTCCTCCATCAAACGACTTCTTTCCTCAAGAAGCTGCCGCATCAAATCTTCCATTTTTTTCCCCTTCTCTGAAAGATCGTTGATTGCCGCCTTGTGTACCCGTTTAAGCTCCAACAACTCCGTTGTCAGTTGCCTGTTTTCCCTCTGCAACTCAGCCAGAGTATCCAAACTGCTTTGCCTGTGAAGCGCCGCAATACCATCCAAAACCCGCGCAACACGGCTTTTTGTCCATGACATTTTATTAATCTTATGCAGATTCACCCAGCACCTATATACATATATATAATGAGTAGTAGGTAAAACCACTAACGCAACACGCATGTAACACAGCAATAACAACAATAAAAAGTAAACAAAAAATATACATACATACAGGTATATATATATATATATATATATAGCTTAACAATATATGAAGGCCAAACAAAAAAATTCTACAGAAAAGCTCCCAAAATCAGTCGTCTTCAACAGCTATTTCTTTTTTCTTTTTTTTTTCATTCACCTCTTCACTCTCTTTACATTTGCCCCTTGCAGTAAGACAACGAAGCAAAATAATAATAACAATAATAACCAGTCTCTTAAAGTGTATAAATTAATTAAAAAAAAAAAAGAAAATGCTTAGTAATATTTCTGTAGCCCACAAACTGCTTTTGTCAAAAGAGTACAATACAAAAGTTAAACAATAAATGCCTAAATGTGTGCTGCAAAAAAAAAAAAAAAAAAAAAAAAAAAAAGGCAGAAAACAATAATAATAACCAATGAGGTTCATATTACCTTTTTTTTTCGATGCATAGCGTGAACGATGAATGCAACAAAACCATATACATACATACATACATATATATATATATATATATATATATGTATATATATATAACATATGCTTTATCATAAATATATAGCGCAATGGGCCAACTCATCACCCGTCAGTTCTGGTCCTTTTTAGTAACTACCAATTTGACGCCCCTCTCACGTATTACAGACATAAAAAAAAATACAGATCGCACGTCACACGTAACAATCAGTGAGTGCTTTTACTTTTCACCGTTATACCATTTTTCTCGGTTTCTTTTTTTCTTTTTTTATTTATTATTTTTTTTTTCCTGTATAGTTTGGTATTATAATTTTCCTGTTTTTTTTTTTTTTTTTATTTTTTTCCTTTTGACACAACATTTGTAATTAGACATACAATCATAATTATAAAAGCGACTTTTAACAGACGTGACGCGTTTTATTTGGAATATAAATATACATACATATACATATTTATATTTATATTCATGCGCGTGTGTCTGTGCATGGTTCCAACTAACCAACAGAAAATTAGCACGCATTTTGCGTAGAAGTAACACAAAAAAGCGATAAAAGTCAAGTAAAAAAAAAAAAAAAAATCAAAAAACAAATAATTAAAACAAACAATAATAATTTAAAAGAACACTCTCCACCATGCTTTTCCCTTAACACAGCTTAAAAATCTCTTACTCAAACTATAACCTCTTTAAAAAGTCCATATCGGCAAATACATATAAGAGAAAACGCATATGGAAAAGGGCAAACAAGGTATCTACTGATTTCCAACTAATACATATATATATATATATATATATATATATATATATATATATATATGTATATATATATGTCTTTAGCTACACAGCTTTGTCCTGTCATTTGGTCTCTATCAAAGTTTTTTTAGTTATCTACCCTCCTTTTTTTTTTTTTACCCCTCTTGCTATTTTTATAATAATAATAATAATAATAATAGTAATAATAGTAATAATAATAATAATAGCAAATATATATATATATTAAATACAGCACCTTTTTATATTTTTCTTTTAATTAAAATTTATACTTTTTTTTTTTCGAGTGTACAAAGCCCCATTTACGTGTCACGCATTATCTTTACAAGAAGCAGTCAGTAGTATATATATACGTATATATACTTTTTTTGGGTGATGATAGTGTTATAGATTAATTTAGTATTATTACATATACTTTTTTGTTTTAATTTATTTATTATTGATTTTTTTTTTATTATTGTTATTTTATTTCTTTTTTCTTATGTTCAGCGTGTTTGTGTGTGTGTGTAATGCGACATTTTGTGCGCGCTGCCCTTCCTTTAGCTCCAGTCCCGCATAAGTTAAGCCTTGTCCCCGCACACACACAAACACACACACACACACATTACACAATACACAAAAACACACAAACACAAAGACACACACACGCATTACACAATATACACAAACACACACAAATATACACTATACACAAAGACACATGTCCGAGAAAAAAAAAAAAAAAAAAAAAAAAAAAAAAAAAGACGCAGTGTCTCCGCTTCGTTCCCCCGCGCTTTTCTACCCAAAAATGTCCCGCCCACATTCCTCCAACCTTTTCCTTTTTACTTGCTCACACTACGGTGCCGCTTTCGTCCCTGCGAGAGAACTCCAGGTCTCCTTTCAGCCCATGACTCTCTTCCTGCAGACGGTTATTCTCAAATTCGTTCCCGGAATATCGTCCGTTGGCGGTCCTGTTAGCAATGGCCTCAAGCTTCCCTTCCAGTTTCTTTGCGTATGGTGCGTTTCTAATTGTTTGCATAAATGGACGAACCACGGAAACAAGCGTCTCCGCCTGGGCTGTGGAACAGATGCTGAGAGCAGTCTGGAGCACATAATTACCAAAATCATCCTGTATCAACTGAGAAACAATATCTGGAGAGCACATGGTGTCGACGTACATCTCCTGTACATGCTGCGACGCGCCACGCAACACCTTCTCCATAACATTGGAGCTAAATTTGTTCATGCAGAGCTGCACTAGGTGAGGAAGAAATGCCAGCGCAATTGTATCCTTGGTGGTAATGTCATTAAATTCCAAAACGTATTGAAGAACATAATTTCCAAACGGATCGTCGGCAATCTGCAGGCAACAGCCCAATATTTGATTTACCAAGGTCTTCCTCTGCGACTCCGACGCATACTCAAGACAGCGCTGAAGCACACAACATCCCTGCTTATTCTTGGCGATAGATGCACAATCTGACCCAACGGCAGTGTAAATAAAATCCTTATCTGGTGAACTAAATCGCTGCAGCAGCTTCTGAATAACATGATTGCCATGAGCATCCTTTACCAATCGAACAACGTCCTTTGATAGAGCCTCGCGGAGGATCTTCATTTCCGCACGAGAGGCAATTGTCTCGACCATTTTCTGCACACTAAATGTGCCGTGCGGGGTTAGAGCTATAGAAGCAAGTTTTGGGGCGGCAACACGGGCAACATCGTACCGCACATTGTGAGGCATAATGTCAAAAAGTTTCTGAATAAGAAAATTAGCATACTGATCAGTCATCAACTCTGCCACATGCGGAACAACTTCACTCATGATGGTAAGAGCAATTTCCCCATCACCATTTGATTCCGCCAACAGGCGTTGAAGAAAACGACAGCCATGCTGGTCCTTAGCAGTCTCATACACTGAACCTCGTAGACTCTCAGCTGTTACAGGCCCATTATGGTTGCGAGCCGCAATATGCAAATGGTATGGATTAACGACGTTATTATTCCACTCCGCGTAATGTGAAGCATTTCTGTTTTTTTCCTTTCCATTAATATCTTCTAGGGTCATGACCGCACGCAAGTTGCGTCCCTCAGAAACGTTAACATGCGGCACCTGCTTAGATGACGCTCCTCGTTTGTTTACAAGTGACAAGGCAGGGCATATGGCCGGTGGAATGTTATTTGGAAATGGCTCAAAAGGTGGGGCGTCGACACGCATAATACCCGACTGGCAGGAGGTCGCCGCCTGCGGATGGCTAAACAATGTGTTGGGCAAAGCAGGACTGACGGGTGTATGGGAGCGAGTCCAAGAAACGTTGGAATCGATTATGTGGTTATTCACTGGCGTACATTCCGCAAAAGCAGCCGATGGCGTTGCAAAAACCTGCGAACTTTTTGTATAAACACCAATAGGTCTTGAGGTCTTGTTGTCGTCCCCGCAAAGTCCATTTTGCAGTATTCCCACAAGACTTGCTTTAGTGCAATTGTATTCGTCTTCGTGCACAGTCCACATTAGCTGCAAATGCGAAATAAAAGCACACAAAAATAAAATAGAATAAAATAGTAATAATAATAACACATAAGTAAATAAAACAGGCGCCATTTATAAAAAACAAACAAAAAAAAAAAAAAAAAAAAAAAACAGCAACAAGAAAAAATTTACTAAATGCAAGTAGATGTGTATTATTACATTAAGCAATAAATATAGCAATAATAATAATAATATTAACAATATGAAACAACAATCAACAACACCGCACTATTTGATGCCCCTAAAGTCTATATCCTCGGCGTCCGTGTTACTGGCAGTGATGTCAAGAGACTGTAGCAACTCCGCAATATTGGGATCGTCATCGCCATCCGTGTTATAATTAGGAAAAAAACCCGCACTGTTGTCATTTTCACATGCCCCCAAATACGTAGACAATATTTGCGCGGAAATAAGGGGCGAAAACCGCGTCTCTGATCGCGCAACCAACGGAAACAACTGATCCTCAACAGCAGAAAATGAACAGCCCCTCCGAAAAAAAAAAGAGTAAGCATAAATGCAAAGCGCAATAGATGCGGAAACAAAAAAACAAACAGGTTCCATAACATCCCAATCGTAAACTACAAACGTCAAATATGCCAAGAAAGTCATCTGAAACCCTTGTAGAAAAGAAACAACAGCCCAAAATTCGCGACGGGATACCAACACCTTCTGTATATAAGCCAACATTGTCTGATAGTCTTGATCATCCAGTTGCCTCATCTGCAAACCTGCTGAACGTGAAAGAGGTGGAATAGATAGTTTGCTATAAACGGCGTTCACAACATCTGAAGAACCCAAATACACATAATCGCCCAAAACAACCACCTCCCGAGCAAGCCGAAGCGCCTCAAGAAATTGCGCTGCCTCACTCTCCGTCATACGCTCATCAAAAGGTGCATATGGATTTGCCGCGCAAAGTCTTATAAAATCGTTCCTTTTAAAAACCCTTCTGCCAGCGCACTCTATAACGCACCGCGCCCGTAGTTTCTTTCGGAGAAACCGCATATACCAAAACAAATTCAACAGCAGTTTTGCTTGCCGATTTGTTAGTACCTCCTTAACCTACAGATAAAAAAAGGCATCTCCAGCATAAAAAAAAAAAGAAGGGAACAAAGTTATATATTTACATGTACACAAGTATACGTTACCATAACTTAAAAATAAAATAAACTACACTTAAAATAAAATTGCAATGTATAAAACAAAAACACAAGTAATTTTTAACATAACAAATTGCCGTTTACACATCTTGGAACTAGACCTGATATTATTCTCCTATCTTATATATATATATATATATATATATATATATATATATGTGTGTGTATATATGTATAATTACTCCCTAAAGAAGAATGTTAAATCTGCTCCAAGTAGTCTTTCAATTGTTCTACAGTCAACAACTCAAATTTTCCCTCACTAACACGCCCTACTTGGGTGTTTTCAGCTGTCATTGTTCCATCAAAACCCTCCTTTAATGTTAACAACGCTGTGTGCACTGCATCTTCCATCTCCACTTCATTCGTGTAGCGTTTCTCCAAAAACGTTTTGGCGTCAGCACTTCCTTTGCCAATTGCAGTGGCCTTCCATGCCCAAAAGGTGCCGCTGGGATCGACCTGATAAAGATGATAGCCCTGATAGTCACTCCCCGCAACAAGGAGCGAGCAGCCAAACGGCCTCACCCCACCGGACTGCGTGAACTCCTGGTACAGTGAACTGATCTGACGAACCAGCTGGCTAACTGGTATGGGCTCGCGGTACGACAGGCGGTACCGCTGGCAGGCCCTGCGCGCGGCGTCGACGAGCACCCGGCAGTCAGGGCCGATTCCGCTGTACGTGCAGCCGACATGGTCGTCCAGCACAAACACCTTCTGCACTGTTGACGCCTCAGCAAGAGGAGAGGCAGTCTTCTTTTCGGCAGCAAGCACAACGCCATCTCTGGCCTTAACTCCCAGGGCTGTCGTGCCTTTGCCCGCGGCAGTTGTCGCATACTCGATCTGCACAAGTTTTCCGGAAGGGCTGAATGTTGTAAGACCGTATGACGATTCAGACATGACAGAAGTGTAATAATTTGGTAAAAAAACAGCAAACAGCCAGAGCAAACAAAACAAAAAAATCTTTTAAAGCCTTTTATCTTACTTTGTTAAACACTTTCTAAATATTTAAACCAATAAAAATAAAAATACAATAACAAATAATATATGCGTCGTTGCATTAGCAAGCATTTGTTTAGTTACCAGCCTTTCTAAAAAATTAAAAATTTGGGTGGCTCACGCCAACAAACAAAGGTACAAGTAAGAAATACAGCCACACGAAACATCATTTACCTCCTAGAAAAAAAAAGAAAAAAGAAAAGAAAAGAAAAGAAAAGAAAGAAAGACTTTTTTTTCCCCCTTGTTTTCCTTTTTTTTTACCTACCTATCCTATCAAAAACATTCATAGAAACAGCAAACAATTCAAAAATACTGTAACGACCCTATACTAAAATTTTCTTACTAAAGTTTAACAAAAACCCATTTTTTTTTTTTTTCCTTCCTTTATTTCATACTAATTATAAATAGGCTTTTTGCCCTTTACAAACACGTCGTGGAGAATCGGTGCCTTTTCGCGAAAGTCGGCAGCATCTGCGTCATAAAGGGGTTCAAAGTCACGATCCAACCAGAATTCATAGGCACCCTTGCGATTTTTCTTGACAGGCTGATATAAAGGCTCAAATTCTTTCCATGGTTTTACACCGTAAAGAATAACGTGATCAAAGTGGCCTAAAGCGCGTTTTTCTTCCCACTTTTCCAGCCAAAACTCGTGCATCATTCGCTCCAGGTACCAACGCATTTTCTTACACATTGAGTGCTCCTCACCCCAGTTCCCAATGCAGTGGAGCCATTGATAATAAGCAAGAATTCCATTCTTCTGCTTGTTGTTTGTAGCACAAAAGCGCGCATCATTAAAGTCGCTAAAGTGAGGAAGAGCAGGTAGCTCCTCGCGTTGTATCTTATACTTTTTGTGATCAGCAAATGGCATTTTCTAGTGCAGCACGCGAAAGTAATAACAAAAGAAAAAAATAAAAAACAAAAAAAGGGTAACAATTTTTAAAGATTACCTTAACTTTGTTTAAAAGCAATAATAATAGTGACAACTACACTTTATAAATCTATAAACTCAGCTGTTTTTTTTTTTTTTTTTCAATGATAAGTACAGCACACAGACACAAATGTATACGTGTATACCTGCACCTCCACCCCACACACCCAAATAAATAAATAAATCACTGCAAACAAACAAAAGATAAACTCAATGGTTTTCTATCTTGCGAAGCTTGGCATTGCCGTTGATAAGACGTACATCAAGCTCATGAGCCTTGCGCACAATAGCTTTACGGGCCTTCGCACCAACAGTGTGGGAGATGACACCAGCGTACTTGCGGTTCTGCATCAGCAACATGTAAAGGTCCTGTACATTATTCACGGGGAAATTTTTGAACCCCGACGGGGTGATGTACTTTGTCCTGCGGTCGCTGCCGTAGCCCTTGTTGGGCATCGCCTTCTGTCCCTTGTAGCGACGGCGCACCGGCGAGTCCTTGCCGCGCGGCTTGCGCCAACTGCTGCTCAGCTGCGGGAAGCTCTCGCACTTGTGGCGCGTGAACTTCTTTGTCCGCTTTTTCACAATACTTTTCGGAACAAACGGCTTCACCATCCTGAGTTCCTTTTGCACAAAAAAGATATTATTAACAAGCAAAAAAAGAAAAAAAAAAACAAGAAAACAAATAAGCACAAAAACACTGTTAAATATAGCTAACAGATTTATAATCCAAACACTTCACCCGCGCTTCAACAAATATATACATATGAATCATTATTGCACTGCCACAAAACACAAATAACAAAAATACAAGTAAATTTAAAAAGGTAATGAAAATGCACATCTACCTAGACGCAAAAAAAAAAAAAAAAAAAAAAAAAGAATTAACAACTCCACTTCGCTACAGCATTTTTTTTCCGTCGTCTTGACGACGAAAAAACACGAGAAAAATCCGCGCTTGTAGCGGCAAGAACCGACATTCTGTCAATAAAAGTAACTGTGCTAATGCCCCCTTTCCTGCAGCAAATAGCAAACAAGATCGCTTTTTTGCCATCGCCACAAAGACCGTTTTCCATGCTCAAAGACAACATTGCGGCCCAGTCATTCTCGTCCGTGATAACCTCCACACTCCATCCCCTGGGAGTCAAAGCACCGGTGATTTGACGCAACAAATCCTCACAAAAAGAGACAATATTTCCCGTACAGCGACCACACGCCTTAAATCTTCCCACCGCTTCAACTTTAACTTCAGAAAAACAGAAACAACACCTCATCGCATAATTCAAAATGTTATTTAAAAAGCTTAAGCAAAAAAAAAAAAAAACAGCATAAATATCTACACTAATAATAATAATAATAAAACAGTCAATATAATTACATGTAACAGCCATTATTAGTGTTGATTAATATACATATACATGTATTAATATATACAGATATATCAGACGTGTGTATGCATATTATTATGCATACACTAAGAATGTTGTGGTGGGTTCGCTGATATTTGCAGTGCGTGTATAGCCCCAGAGAGCAGCTCTTCTTTAAACAACTCGTTTACCATTCGGTGTCGCTTAATAAGAGGCATACCCGTAAACTTGTCAGAAACAATAACCAAGCTGTACTTGTGATCTTCTTCACTCAAAACGTTAACTTCACATACAATAGGCTCCAAATTGGAATAAATTCGTCTCTCTATTTCTGCCACAGTAATCATCAATATACCCTATCTTATTAATTAAAAAAAAAAAAAAAAAAAAAAACATCTGTCCTAATTAACAATGGTTTTAACACACATGTACAAATAAGAACAATAATAATAAGAATAATATATTTCTGTTAGTGTGTGTGTGTGTGTGTGTGTAAAAACTATATCTTCCGGTAGAGTTTTTTCCCAAGCCCCTGAAGACGACGACGTGCCTCGTGCCGTTCGTGCCGTCGCACAGCCACATCCGATGACCAAGTAGGACGACTTAGCGCACATTCAATAAGCAAGTCTGTAGTCACAAAGATTCCCAAAACGTCTATACAACTATCTCCTTTAGGCTTTTTAAAAACCGCTCGCCCTGAAAAAACAGCGCCTGTTTCAATCGACTTAGAGGCGCCACAACATTGCGTGGAATTATCTGCAGATGTGTTGTTTGGCTGACAAGAAGCAAAAGAATGGACTACGTCAGCTTTCAGCGCGTTTGATGTACCTTTTGGTGTACACAAGTCTTCGGTAATAGCCACGTAATTAGAATCTTTAGATGCCAATAAAGGAGATGACGAAAAAAACAACAATTCCTGCTTATCAGCAAAGACAGATGTTTGTGACAATTCAGAGAGTGTACACGCGGATGAGGTAGTTGCAGGAGACTGGAGATTGTTCTGTTGACCAAAACATAATGAACATGAGCTTTCTACTTCCAGCGCATTCTTATTCGCAACGGAGTTTGCACTTCTAGCGGAGGCCAACTTCCATCTGTTCTTT
Source organism: Trypanosoma caninum (assembly GCA_036321205.1). Lineage (NCBI taxonomy): Eukaryota > Euglenozoa > Kinetoplastea > Trypanosomatida > Trypanosomatidae > Trypanosoma > Trypanosoma caninum. The sequence continues at coordinate 17,523 of JAWVMR010000015.1, read as the reverse complement.
TGCCGACCTCTCTCTGCCAAAGCGACTTCCTGTTGAGCTGTATTCTCATCTTTTAGTGCCTGCTGCTTTTTTTTTGCTTCATAAAACAAGCGTTCATGTACCGAATGTTCACAATCCTCACGCCTCTTTGTAAAATTGCCCACCCTCGGAACAAACGTCAACTCCCCGTTGATGTGCTGTGATCTGGAAGGTGGACATGTTGAATGCCACAATGGCACTCCACAAGACTTTTCGTGGGCCTCCAAGGCAGAACAAAAAACACTTAAAGATGGATCTTCAGATGCCTTTGCCAGCTGTAGTGCATCATTTATTTTTTTAACTAATAAGCTTTTTGAGTCAATGCCAGTACGGCGTTCGCGACACCAAAACAAATACCACTGCTCCAGTCTTCGCCTTCGCGCGCGCATACTCAGCTTTTTGGATGTTAAGCTAAGTCTGGGCGTAAAATTCATTTCCTGTTCCTCGGACTTGGTATCTTTCGTTCTGGAGGTTGATCGAGTAAGCCGCCTCACAACCTCGTCACTATTCACCTGAACAGAAGCTTTACAACATAAATCATTGTGTGCCTTTTCACGTAACTTTTGCAGCGCTAAGAGACGCTTTGCCTCCCGTGTGTAAAGGGTATCAATGTGGGCCTTAATTTCGTCAGGGGTCCGCGTGGCCAGAGCTCCTTGTTGCCCCGCCTCATCTTCCATTCGTCGGCATAAACGTCTGGCTGAGTCAAGGTGCAGGCGCTCCTCTACGGGTATCACCTGTGCGCCGCTACCACCCCTCACACGGCGAATTATGTGCTCAGAACGTCTAGAAATTGCTGGAATATGGCGGCAGTTCTCATCCAATTCAGGCTTCCATGCCTCAAGTAAAAAACGGTGGCGGAGAGAAGCATTTCGAGTTTGACAAGCAGGAATACTTCCAGAGCGCTTGAGTGCCCTGGCCTGCTTTGTAATATTTGGTTTAAATGTACACTTTTCTAGCTCCTTTTCTTGAGCAGCGCGCAAGGCCTCAAACTTCTCCTCCATTTTCCTCCGCCTTCTAAGACCTTTATAATACAACTCCACTAGGTGATCCTTAGGCTTACAATAAGCATCGCCACGATGAACACCATCAGCAACAGCACCGCTCTCAGCGGCAGTGTTAAGAAACAAGTTGGAAAACACCGCTGCATCGTGGTCCCCCGCCACACCATCTACCAATGTGCTCTCCACTGCCGGTGCATTTACTGCCTCACGCCTATCCTGCAGAGCTTCCTCAGCCACTTTGTCATTTGAAAAACCTAAACCGGCAGAATCCTCGTTGCAAAAGGCCTTTTTTGAAAAGGCACTCTCTGCCACGTTGGCCGGAGCATCACGCTGCTCATTTTCTTTTGGCACTGTAGAGGAGAAAATGACTTCACCTCCCTCCAAAATTGATGCTGCAGTAAGAGAAAATAAAGATTCTTTTGATGAATCTACGCACAAAGCATTGTTAAAAGAAACCTGGTCCTTCGCAGCATAATGTTCATTGCATGCATCAGTCTCTGTGTTAGTTGAAGCACTAGTTACACGACAAAAACCAGTAACTTCCAACCGTTCTATCAAATCTATCTTTAATATTTGACCCTTATCACAAGAGTTGGTCTCAGAGTTTAGGTTGTTTGCGTCAGATGACGAAAGCAGCCATTTAGACTCAGACAAGGCAGTGTTTTGATGCGTCATCTATACTAATCTATTACAATTACACCCCCAGGAAGGCACACAAACAAGCAATAAGTGCTTCAAAGTACAGATAAAAAGTAAGCAAATAACAAACAATATATATATATATATATATTAATTAAAAAAAAAAAAAAAAAAAACGATATACAACACTTTTTCCTTCCCTGTTTGAACTAATAAAAAAACTCCACCCTCAATTATACACTGTCTTTTCGTATATCGTATATCGTTGCGATTGCTCTTATCACGTTCATGTGCCTGTGTAACATGCTTGCCAAAATACATATATGCACGACACCTACTCCTGGAAAACAACCTCTGTTGATCTAAGCGTTGGCCTTTGATCCAAATCTGTCTTATCCATATCAAGGTCAGTATGGTCATTCTCAGATGATACAGAAACAACTCCATTGTTATCAATGCCGTTACTATCTTCCGGCTTCGCCGTCTCATTCAAGAAATCCAATGCCTTTTCATTTGCTTGACTTCGGTTGTCCGCCTCGTTCTTTAATTTCTCCAATTCTTGTTGAAGGCTCGTCACTTTCAACTCCAGATTTTCATTGGTTCTCGAGTGTGCAAGGAGCTGCCCTCGAAGTTTACCAAGCGTTACTGAAAGTTCCGCCTTGCTTCGCTTCTCCTTATCTAAAGCCTCTCGAGTTTCTCTTAACTCGGTCTGTAGTTTTTGGACCTCCTCCTGGGAATGCCCTGCGACACAAGTCCCTGCCAAGCCCTTACCAGGCGGTAAAGAAGGAGTTTCAGGAAGGGGTGGCGCCAGAATTCTTGATTGCACATCATTAGCATGATTATCGTCGTCAAAAGAAGAAGAAGAGTCGTGCCTTTCTCTCCTTCCACCCCGGCGCTCAAGGCCATTTCGCGTTCTCAGCCTCAGGATATCGTCTTTGCGTCTAAGCTCATACGGTGAGTATGCCTGAAATGCCTTGAAAACAGCAAACCCACCAAATAATGCACCAGCTATAGCAATAATATAATCGCCCCAAGAAGACCCTCTTGCATCCAACATTTCGTGGAAAGGCTGCTGCTGCTGCTGATGCTGATGGGGGGCGTATATGGGCGCCGCGTATGTCGATGGTAGATGTTGTCGCGGCAGATATGTCTCTTCAGTCGCAAGAGACTCGGCGGAAGGCAATGAGCCACCAGCTGTTGGTGCAGTCTGAAAGGAAGATGACACATTCGTTAATTTCCTGATCTCGTCAGAAGAGGCTGATTGCCCTGACTTTTCAAAAGCCTCGCATACCTCCTCAGTTGTGAGCCCCTTAGACTTTAAAAACTGTACCTTGTTAGCAACAGGCGTTGACCTGACACGCGGGTCTTGAAGAAACTGCACGGCATTCAATACTCGCCGGGACCTCTCCGACTCATCACTTTCCACCCGCTGTTGTAGAGCAACATATTCCTTTGTATTTGTTGCATTTGTGGTCATTATTATTATTATTATTCTTTCTTGCCTGATTTTGCTTGATGATTAGCTTGTATATTTGATTGTTTTCTTTTTAAGCAATTTGAAGTTATATTTGTTAAAACGTAATAATAATAATACACAAGAAACAAAAAACAGCAAAAACGTTCAAAAACAAAAACAAAAAAAAAAAAAACGCACCAACAAAATTATACACAACCAGCATATATATACATACATATATATATATATAATTCTGATAAACACACAAACAAATTGATATTTTTTTAATACTTTCCTTCAGTCATTTTATTATATTCTTTTTTTTTTCTTTTTAATACATATATGTGTATATATGAATGGCTAAAAAAAAAAAAAAAAAGTTTATTAAGCAAGATTTCTTGTTTTATCCCTCTGCTTGGCGATCAATAATACGTTGAATTCGTGCCTGGTCATATATATCCAATTTTTCCGTGGCGGTAGTTATAATTGCAATCTCAATGTTGCTTTTGGTAAGTTCCTCTTCCATAACCTGTTTAAGTATCTCCACCGCGAGATTTTCAGCTTCTTGAATAGACATATTGCGATGATAACGCTCATTAAAAACAGTCTGAGCAGCTTCGGCGCCGGCACCAATCGCCTGGGCGTCATAGCGCGTGTAGGTTCCGCTAGGATCGGTTTGCCAGAGCTGAGGGCCATTTTCGTCGACCCCAGCAATTAGAAGTGAAACACCGAATGGCCTGGACATCAGCTTTTTGCGGCCACCGCTCTCGCCAAACTGAATAGATAAGTCGCATGTAGCCAATGCACATGATTCGACACACATAGGCTCAGCATATGTAAAGCGGTGATTCTGCGCCTCCACACGGGCGTGTTCAACAAGAATTCGTGCGTCAGCCACCATGCCGCTCAAAACGGTACCAATGTGACAATCAATCTCTAGAATTTTGTTCATGCTTGACGGGTCAACAAGAGTCGATGGAACTCGCTTCTCAGCAGCAATAAGAACTGCATCTGGAGTTTGGATTCCGAGACTTGTGCTTCCCAACTTAATTGCCTCAATAGCATACTCAATTTGAAAAATCCGCCCTTCAGGGCTAAAGGTGTTCACACCCCTGTCGTATTCGGTTTTTGAAGAAAACATTGTAAATCTATTGTGCAGACGCAAACAGTAAAATAATAAAAATAATAATAATGTATATTGGAAAAATATATGCGCAAACTGCTTGTGAAACGAACCACACAAACATACACACACGCAAAAAAAAAAAAAAAAAAACAGCCTTTTGCATTAACCAAAATAACGTCAAAAAAAAATTTTTTTTTTTGGAAGACGGCAAAAAATATGGCAACATACACATTTCATACTAAATCCCACCCCGTTCTCCAAAAAAAAAAAGAAAAAGAAAAGAAAAGAAAAGAAAATAATAATAATAATATAAAATACACCTTACCTACTTCAGTTCACGAAGACGACGCACAGTGGAGCGAACAGTACTGTTGTTTGGTGTGCTGAGCGTGTAGGCGCCACCAGCCATGGTCTTTGAGCACCCATCACAGCGCCATATGCCGACTGCCTTGCGGCGGAAGGCAAACTTGCCGCAGAATGAGCAAAAGTGCCTGGCGTGTTGCGACACCTCAAGTTTCTTTGCGCGTTTCCGCGGGTTTGCGCCGTAGCGGGCACCGTAGCGCCCCATCACCCCCATCTTAACCGTGCGTTTTGCCATTGCAATTTTTCTCCCCCTCCTTTCTTGAAGTGGCTAACAACCCCACCAAAAAAAAAAAAGAATAATAATAATAATAAGAAGCAGCACACCAGTATACAGTAAAATAAATAAAGAAGACAAAAAAAAAAAAAAAATTGAAAGAGCAGTAAGAAGAGATAAAATGTAAATTGCTTACTTCCCAAAGCCAAATTCATTTACTTGGTCTTCACCAGAGCAAAAAAGAATTTTAAAAGTCGACTAGACACCCATATTGCGTTTGGGTATACAAAAAAAGAAAAATACATTCCACCTATTGTTTTTGTGTCACAAATACGCCAGTCAAAAATCAACAAAAAGTAAAAAAAGATCAACCACGCAAAAACTGAACCTAGAAGAACCAGGAGAAAATATCCCCTACATCTAACATGAAGAAATGCAAGTTGTATGGCTACACCAGAACCAACAAAAAGGCCTGCAGCAGGCTGAAGAATAATAAACAGACATAACACAACAGCGTTCATCGTCAGCCATGACAAATCACAGTCAAAAACACTCCACGCGACCGTCATAACAATGCTGCTAAAAACCAACCCCTTGACATCAAAAGACTCCAAAGCTATCGAAGCAAAAAATGGTGCCACCCAAATTAATATTGCGGTCAAGGAAAAAGAAAGACCCTCAATCTCATAAATGGAGTATGCAACAAAAAAAAGAGATGCGACAAGAAATATGATCCCAAACTGTGCAATATCGTACTCCACATACTCTGTGACACTTAATGGAACCCACACAGATGTAGAGTGATGAAAGCGTTCATCTAAATAGCTTAGCGTCCCAAGAAGGCGCGCATGCAATAATGACATAAAATACGCCCTCGACGCATCGTACAGGCCATCAGAACTAGCCGTACTAATGGCCAAAGCGCTGATGCCTAAAGATCTAAAACCATACCATGGTTGATAATGCTGTGGCGCAATTAAAGCTGTTTGCAGCGCCAAAAAATAATGCTCATACCTTGAACGATTCACAGAATACGTGAGGTATGGGTTTTGGCACAATACATCCACTTTAAAACTCAAACCTTCCGCCAACGAAACCGCAAGATTAAAAAGATCCTGATTCGGTTGCATTCCATTCTTACCATAAACACCAAAACACAATTCGTCTGTATTCAATGAAGAAACATTGATAATCAGTGCTGAGCGGACAAAAGAATCAGGTACAGGCCACTCCGAGTCATTTCCTTTTACAAAATAAAAATGTGTATCACATCCCATGTTGTCCTTTCTTTTAATAGCAGCAATCAAAAAGTTGCCAAGTATAACTGACGACTCCTTATCAGTGTTAACATAAACAGCGATGCTTTCAGAGCCCACTGAACGACGACCGTAAACGATGCAATACTGCTCATGCACTGTGGAATCCGTGTGACGAAACTCATAATTACTCAAACCCACAGGAATGGTATTTATCTTGATAGCATTTTCATCAATAAAGTTTTTTTTGGGCTTCAACGCGGGTATCGATGCAATCAAAAACAACCCCAAAAAAAGAAATAGTGGAGCTAGCTTTGAGACGTGTTTTTTACACCAAGAAACTATAATGTCGCGCCGCATCTCCAAAAATAATAATAGTAATAAAAGCTAATCTAAATAACCAAAAAAAAAAATAAATAAATAAATAAATAAATAACAATAATAATAATAATAATAAATAAATAAACACTGCTTGCCAGTAATATTTTTCTCTACAGAAGAAACTCTCAATCAACACATAGAAATATAATAAGCAATATGAGAGTAACATAAAATACCATAAGATTTTAATCCAACTCGCGTTACTCCCAAACCCCATTTTAATTTTTAATTCTGCCTACTGACATGTGCCATAATTTACCTTGTTTGCCGTATTGTTCATCAAAAGTGCAATAATGAGACCATATAGCCCCAGCGCTTCAGCAAAAATCAGCATGAGAATCATCGCAACAAAAATCTTCTCTTGTTTGCCATAAGCACGGACAGCTGCATCGCCAGCAATGCCAATGGAGAGACCCGCGGCCAGAGAGGACAAACCGGCGGCCAACCCGGCGCCAAAATGCATATAGCCAGAAAATGCAGAATAGGAGTACGGCTCCGTTTTGATGTTGTTGTTGATGATGACCGAAACAATCAGTCCGTAAATACCAAGAATACCAGCCATGACGACTGGCACAATGCCGCGCATAATTCGCTCCGCGTGGAGAATGCCAAGATGGGCCACACCAACACCAGATTTCGCGGTGCCGTAAGCTGAGCCCAAGTTGGCAAAAATCAGTGCTGACGCGCAGCCCATCGAGCCAAAAAATGCAGATGACTGTGGATACACATCAGCACACGGTACGGCACCCGCTGCAGCAACACCAGCAGCGATCACGGCAATGGCAGCTAAAATGGCAGCACTCTGACATTTTGTTTTCGCGCGCATCTCTTACTAACAAACAGAGAATTACACAGACAATATAGCGATATATTCTATTCTACACAACAAAAAATGAAATACACACATAAAAATATAAATAACAAGTAATAAAAAAAGAAAAAAGAAAAAAGAAAAAGAAGTAGAAAACGAGAATCACGCCCACAAAATATAAGTTTTCCTATTTTACTGCGTTCTAAATTACCTAATAGTTCCTAACAAAAACTACTGACATGTGCCATAATTTACCTTGTTTGCCGTATTGTTCATCAAAAGTGCAATAATGAGACCATATAGCCCCAGCGCTTCAGCAAAAATCAGCATGAGAATCATCGCAACAAAAATCTTCTCTTGTTTGCCATAAGCACGGACAGCTGCATCGCCAGCAATGCCAATGGAGAGACCCGCGGCCAGAGAGGACAAACCGGCGGCCAACCCGGCGCCAAAATGCATATAGCCAGAAAATGCAGAATAGGAGTACGGCTCCGTTTTGATGTTGTTGTTGATGATGACCGAAACAATCAGTCCGTAAATACCAAGAATACCAGCCATGACGACTGGCACAATGCCGCGCATAATTCGCTCCGCGTGGAGAATGCCAAGATGGGCCACACCAACACCAGATTTCGCGGTGCCGTAAGCTGAGCCCAAGTTGGCAAAAATCAGTGCTGACGCGCAGCCCATCGAGCCAAAAAATGCAGATGACTGTGGATACACATCAGCACACGGTACGGCACCCGCTGCAGCAACACCAGCAGCGATCACGGCAATGGCAGCTAAAATGGCAGCACTCTGACATTTTGTTTTCGCGCGCATCTCTTACTAACAAACAGAGAATTACACAGACAATATAGCGATATATTCTATTCTACACAACAAAAAATGAAATACACACATAAAAATATAAATAACAAGTAATAAAAAAAGAAAAAAGAAAAAGAAAAAGAAGTAGAGGCCAAAGCAAAAGCAGAAGCATGCAGTCAAAATTCATAAGCTTAAGCAAGCACAAAAAAAGGTACCAAAAGCTAACAACAGCAATAATAATATTAAATCAGACCATCACTACCTTTAGCTTACCAACCTATGTTCCACTTCTACAAACATTAATTTTACCTAAAAAAAAAAAACACAGCTTCATAAAAATCCCTACTTCATCTTTGCCCCTTCCCAAAAATGAGTGCGCTTAACACCCTTGGTCGTACTTCCCTCCAAAGAACTCATGGCTGAAAGAATTTCAATCAGCGCCGCCGTAATACCAAACTGGCGTGTCTTGTTGTACAATGAGCTTGTTCGCTGCTTTAGCGTCGTGATGTTATTCAGTTGCCCTTCAACAGCCACCAACCGCGCAGCCTGTTCAGAAAGCTCATTTTCAGAGACAGCATTTAAAACAGCGAGCGAGGCATGAAAATCGTAAAAATCCCGAATAAGCTGTTCTTCTTCATTCTGCAATGCATTAGCAAAAAGATAACGGCTCTTCTGGTTATCAGTGCTGGCAGCGTCAGCAATGTCCTCCTTCCAATTTTCGTAAGACGGGATGTTATAAACAGCATGTTTTTGAATACCAGCACTGATAAAGCGATGAAATACAATTTGGTAACGATCAGCCTTATCAACAACAGCAAAAGCATTTTCCAAGATAAATGTTGCGTAAGCAAAATGCATAGACTCCTTCATGTCGTTGATAATGCCATATTTAAACTCGTCGGGATAAATCTTTGATAGAGACTCAATTCCTCGTTTACCAACAGGCATTAATACCATTTTGCTTGAAGCCACAGAATCAATGCAGCGTATAGTGTTGCTGTTCAAGGCCCCACAAGAACCGCGGTTGGTAGTAATCGGTATGTAAACAAGGGCGTTCTTTGCAGAAGATATGCTGTCCCTCTCAGCAACATGAGGCTTGCTAAAAGCCTTTTCCGTATAACGAAGCGTAAAGTCGCGCGTTTTTACACGACTTTGAACTGCACGATACTTAGCAAGAGTAACCATCTTGATTGTCTTTACAATCGAGTAAAAACGATTGTACCCCTCAAGTTTTTCCTTGTAAAGACGAAGCTTCCCCGACATTTTCTTTTGCTCTTAATACTTCTGATTTACTCTTTTTCTTGAGAACAACCACAAAGACAATAGCAATAATAATAATAATATCACGTTTAGTTACGTGCAAACAAATATATATATATATACATATATATTCAAAAAAAGGATATTTTAAAATGCAAATATATCACTATTATAATAATCATATAAGGTTTATAACATTTTATTTAAAAAAACAACTACGTACTTTTTGATATAAGTATCGTTTATTTCCCATTGTCTCACCCATCCTACACAAACACAGACACAATACTATATATATATATATATATATATATATATATATAATATTTAATAATCGCTTTCAGAAGTTCTGGGGCGCTTTGCAGACTGCCTTGGTGCATTACCATATTGAATGCCCTCCGCGTTGGTTTTCACTCCGCCATAGTCAACGTAATACCAGTCAGAAGGCGTATTTGCCTGGGGACGACCGTACTTGTCCAAAAGACCATCTTTCATCATTGCACGTTTCTTTATAGCAACGGGTCCCAAACCCCAGCGTCTTGGATATGTATCACGGTCCATGATGACACGCTTACTTCGAGCAACAATACCATGGTCTACTGAAGCCATTTGTGAAGTCGACATTTCAGCATATCCCAGCGCAATAGCTTCTCCTTTTGTTGTAATCAAAACAATAATATCATCCCTTTCAATTCCGCTATCAAAACGCGATAACCCAGGAATCATAAGCTTTGCTCCGTAGCATATTGCATTCACAGCGGAATCCTTAACAACCACACGCTTGTAATTCGTCAAAAGGTACTCACAGGGAAGAATAACACGTCGCAGATAGGACTCGTCCTTCTCATTTTCATAAAGCCATTGCGCATCAAGTACGTCGTGCATAGTAGAAACATGATCATCCTCACTTATAACTCCAGTGCGAATGCGGCGAAGCTCCTCCATGTGCCCACCCACGCCAAGAATCAGACCAAGATGAACGCAAAGAGTACGGATATACGTACCAGCTTCGCAGCGAGTTTCAAATACAACCAAATGACGGTGCTTGTCATATTCGATAAGTTGATTTGAGTATATATTGCGAATCCGAAGCTGACGCTTTACTGCAGCGATTAGTGGGGGTCGCTGGAAACATGGCCCTGTAAGCCGCTGGAGGGCCTTGACAACCTTTTTCTCACTCACCAAATCGTGGAGACGTAGCACGCCAATATAGGTCTTTCCAGCGTTTTGCTGGGACTTAACCAAGCGCGTCGCGCGATCAATACAAATAATAAGAGCCCCAGTTACCTTGGGGTCCAAGGTTCCAGCATGACCAGTTTTATCACACTTCAAAATGCGTTTAACCCACGAGACAACCTCATGTGAGCTAGGATTAGATGGCTTATCAAGATTTATCATACCGTATTTTACGTATTCTTTTAATGGTCTGCGAAGCGGTGTCCAGCCACCCTCCAATATTGCAAAATGCATGGAACGCACATTCATCTGATCATAATTTTTTAACAAAAGAGGCCAGTGCTCAGGTGGCAAGTTACTTTCAAAACTCTGCCCATCCACGGGTATCTGGTAATCCTCCTTTCGTTGGAGCTCACCAAGTTTCTTGCTGCTCATTGGTGTTCACTGCTTACAATATATATATATATATGTGTGTATAACCGCACTAGGTAAAATTAACAAGAAAAGTAATGAACCTATCTGCCACCCCCCCCCCCCCCCCCCCAAAAAAAAAAAAAAAAAAAAAAAAAAAAAAAAAAAAAAAAAAAAAAAAAAAAAAAAAAAAAAAAAAAAAAAACAAACCCCCCCCCCCCCCCCCCCCCCAAAAAAAAAAAAAAAAAAAAAAAAAAAAAAGAATAAAAATTATAAATAAACACAGCTACCTATTGTAAGCTACATATCGGTACGTGAATACATATGTACATACATATAATAACAGTAGCATTTAACAAAATTAGTCACAAAGCTATTAATTTTTCAGGATCCTTCTCAGATGTAATCCTAAATAATTCACGAATACTCTCGGCCCGGAAAAAATCTAAACTCCGTCCCAAATTATGAGCCTCATAAGGGTCGCGCACCATGATAACCTCATAGCCCAAAAGCCCCCATCGCTCCTTAACAGTCATCTCTTTCACATTTTCAAGCCACATTTCCTTCGAATGATATTTGTCTCTGGTACGAATATCGACAACTCCATCGTCAAAGTCAAACTGCTTAACATGACTGTAAAACCGAAAAAACCCTTGCAAATCTGCCAGAACAAGAGAAAAATCCGCCTCTGCTGAAGGAAGCAGCTCATAAAAATATGAACAATTGACACAACCCGATTTCAAAAGTTCTGCGGTTGTAAACCTCAACATTTCATCAATTTTGTTTTCGTCAATAACACTCGCTGTTCTTCCCGTTTTTTGCATGTAAAAAATATACATGACCGTTAGTGCGTAAGAAGAAATCCATCCTCCACGAGCGTCTATTATTTTATGAAAACGACCCCATCTTTTCAGGCATAAGACTCCAGCACGAAGACGTGAATCAGACTCCATATACAAACGAAGCAAAAGTGAGTTACGAATTCCATCCAGAGAAAGAGACATATCAAACAGGATGGAATCAGCACCGTCACTAACCTTTCTTTGTAATCTAAGAAAAGGGACACGAGCAGTATATATTTGCTCACACTTCAAGTCAGCAAAACAACCACGTGTGATATGGCCCAAAATTGATGATAACACATGTTGATGGTGTTCACGCTCAACCTCCAAAAAACTGGAGGGTGCAACCTTAAGCTTTTTGAGACCCTGAATGGATGATCTAGGAAAAAAGACAATGGCATAATCAGCATCACCATCTTGAAACGCGGTGCCAGTGACAGATGAGCCGTATATCATCACACAAGAAGAAACAACCATTGGTGAAATGCCAAGTGTCTTTCCAAGAGAAAACCCATCTAACAAATTCTGTAACCACCTTCCATTTTCAATAAACCGTGTATATCCCTTTTCCGTCAAAATCAAGGAACTAATGCGCGAACTCAGCACCATAGCCGGCATATATACATACACAATATCTTATAACTGTGTCATACAAAATAATAATAATAATAATAATAATGAATTAATAAAAATTAATTAATAATAATAACGTTAATATATTTTTATATCTAAGTGTCAAAATAATAATAATAATAATAATAATAATAATAATAATAATAATAATAACAGCAAAAACAACAGCAACCATATCAAATCAAACATGGTATCATACGAAAATATCCCAAACTCACCAAAAAAATTGAAAAAAAAAAAAAAAACATATATATGAAGAATGTAATGATTAAAGAGAATCAAAAAAATCATCAACATTATCTCCAATAGTATCGTTGGAAAGAAGAGCATCTTCAGCCAATTTTGCCTTTTTTCTGTCTTGCTCTTCAACTGTTTCACATTCCCTGTGACGTTTTTTTAGTATTCTTGGTATAAATTTTGCGTTTTTTTCTGAACAATTTATGTTGGTAGAAGACACAAACTGACTAGTAGCAAAAAAATCCTCGTAATCGTCACAAGAAACATCGGAAGCACTTTTTTCACAACTCATTGCGTTTGCGGTTGCTTCAAATACTACCTCGGTCTTATCCTGAGACATTTGCGCAAGATGCTTTAGCATTTTTACAACTAGTCTTTTTCTTTCATTTTGTTGAGGTGTCAAAAATGATGCTCGGTTCAATGACTCAATTTCTTTTTCTAATTTTAAAACATCGGCTCGATCAAGTTTCTCATTCCATTTACGTCGCTTTTCTAACTTTTTCCGCTCCTCAATCTCTTTTTTAGTCAAACGAAACCCATAAAGACGCCTCTCCTCCATAGTGACTCTACCAAACAATATAACAAGCATAATACATAATAATAAATTATTTTTGACAAAATTAAAAAATAAAATCAAAAAAAAAATTGGAAACTTCATTCAGTCGATTGATATTTCTTTTTTTCTCTTTTTCTTTTACACATACATTATATATATCTATATATACTACCAGCATTATTACTGGAATATTGTATAATTGTATACACCGAATTATTAACATCAATTAAAAAAAACGTACAACAATTATAACGCTCAATACATTGCGCGTTCACGGGTTTGTATAGACAAATATACATAATACAACTAAAATTGCTTATACACAAATAAAAAAAAATTATATATATAACAAAAAAGCCTATATATCATTATTATTATTATTAGGTTGGGTCCATTGCTTTGCATGCGCGCATCTGTATAGTTGATACTTATGTCTTTTAATTGCTTAGGATTTTCTTCGTATTAGCAAAGATCAGTATTTTTCTCATTTTTTCCTTTTTTCTTTTCCTTTTTCCTTTTTCCGTTTTCCTTTTTCCTTGTTTTTTTTTTTTTTTTTTTTTTTTTTTTTTTTTTTTTTTTTTTTTTTTTTTTTTTTTTTTTTTTTTTTTTTTCTTTTTTCTTTTTTCTTTTTTCTTTTTCTTTTTCTTTTTTATTTTTTTTTAATAATAATAAAAAGACATATTGTATATTGAATATCACGTATTATACTTCATTCCCGTTTTCTGTATCAATTATAGAGGTTTAACAAATATACTGTACGTTCCAACCACCATAACTATAATGGCAACAAATATATATATATATGAACGCAATCGTATAAAAGTGATACGCCTCCCAAAAAGATTGCGTCGCCAATATTTCCAGGTTGTCCGTGGTTCAGAAATGTTTTCAATACTCGATTCCAGACTCAGTGAAAGAAGCGATGGCAATGTCAACAACATGACAGTAGCCGGAAGAGCACCAATAAGAGAAACAACTGTAGTTACAGCCCCACTTCCTGCACCCATTGCCATGCCATAAATAGCAAGATTGACAAAAATCCGTAGCAATACGGCTTTCCAAGAACGCGAATGCCACCCAAAAAACGAATCCAGTTGTAAAATTCCCGGCATAAAAAGAACGGGGTACGTAAACAAAATATTAATGATAAAAGCTACACGCAAAATAATGGCCAAAGCATTTTGCTTTACCTCATCAACAAGCGAAATTTCAAGATCATCACCGTACGCAAGATATCCAGTAAAACCGTATATCAAATAAAAAAATACAATAAGAAGTAAAACAATAGTCAGCATACGAGAATAGCGGTGTTTCTTTATACATGCGTTTTCCACAGGTAGAACAACACCAATTCCCTCAAGCATCATTAAGTTATTTGCCATGTTATTAAACCACCCAAAAGGAACAGAGTTACCCAACATTGTCGTTTTTTTTGACACACCATGATTGGCAAGTTGCATGAGTGACAACACAAGAGTAGTCGATAGAGCGAACACAACACAACTCATTGCAATCATTGATAAAAAGGCAAGAAAACGTATATTATCACTAAAAAAAGATATTGGAAGGACAATCATCAACATGACAGTCATCCAAATATACTCGCTCTTTGATATATTCGGTGTAAATTTAGCCATAGAACCACCAACAAGTTGCACATACAGCAAGCAAAAACCAAACTGAGTTAAAATCAAAGATACCAAAAGAACGTAACGGAAAGGAACGCCAAGAACAAATTCGCAAACATTCAAAAAGTCTGTAATATTCTTTTGGTTTATTTTTTTTTTTGCTCTGAGAAGTAAACGAGAGCAGTCAACGACCACGAGACCAATCAAAAGTCCGATGATCGGTGACATTATATAACCAGAAGTTTTGTAAAATGTAGGTAAAAGAAAAACAGCGGACGCCACATTGCCCTTTAAAATATTAAAAGCACATTCATAAAGACTGGCATTTTCACAAATTGAAGCTCCATTTGCTTCATTTAAATTATTTTCAACTCCTTCAGAAACCTCACCGACACCCGTATATGAAACACCCTGTTCGGTAAACGTTCTGGGTTCATTATCGTCAAAAGCAAGCGAATTACAATCCCCTTTCATAAGTGAGCTCCACTTAAAAAAATAATGATAGTAGCAATAATAATCAAAATCAAAATCAAATAATAAACCCTATTAAAAGAAGTAAAAAAAAAAAAATTATAATAATAGCTAATAATAACTTTTGTTATTATCAAAACACTTACACATACACATACAACAAATATCTCAATAATAAAAATAACAATAACAATAAAAGCCATAAATATTACGCAAAATATGCACAACAAATAACTATAAAAATAATAAACTAATTTAAATTTTTTAAAAAATATACAAATAAATAAAAACTAAAATAAAAACAAAAACTAGAAATTAATTTTTTTTTTAAAAATATATACTACAACTACAAGTTGTCTCTAAAAAAAATTAAGAAAGTCCACGTAAACACACCCAAAACAAACAAAAAAAATCCTGTGGAGCTTAAGACATCTCTGCTACAACAAGGCAACACTGAAATACAATAAATCTTAAAAAAAAAAAAAAAAAGCACTCGTTAAAAAAAAAAAAAAAGGTTGACGCCCTACATGTACCTCAAAAAAGCAAGCATCAACACAACAGACACCGCAAATGATAATAAAAATAATAAAACTGTGTATTCGGCAGAGAAACATCCCCACGCTAAAAATTAATGCAGTGTAATACGGTTCCCACACCTCCCCATCCCAAAAAAAAAAAAAAAAAAAAAAAAAAAAAAAAAAAAAAAAAAAAAAAAAAAAAAAAAAAAAAAAAAAAAAAATTTTACACTTTCCGTCACGTGTCATGGAACGCAATTCCCGCCCACAAAAAAAGAAAAAAACAAAAATAAAAATTTTTTAAGCGCCACAGCCTCCCTTGCTAGTTGTGAAAAACAGACGCGTCAAACCGCTCCTTCGGTTTAAATACCCTGAGGCAGCCGCAATCAGAGCCCCGCCGCCCATAAGGAGCATCTGTCGCACACATATCTTCCGCAGTATGTGGCAACAAAAACCCACAGACAGTTCAGGCAATCTCTTCGGCGCACCGCGCCTCCGCACACTCTTTCCCAACACCGTACCACCATATTCCCATCCCATTTCCTCCCATACACACACACACACACACACCCCACAATTTTCGTTTTTGTATTCGAAAATGATGTCCGCGCGGTCCTTTCCACCAAACCGCCGTTCGGGACGCAGGGCCGCACATGTTCACAAAACCCAAATCGCCTTTCCACATTCCTCAGCACGGGTCCCATTTTGCCAGTGCCCGCCGCGACATTCCACGTCTTTTGCGTCTCCGGCAATCATAAAAAAAATGGGGGGCACCCGATGATAAACCGGCATGCGGGATACTGGGGGCGATGCGCCCACACAAGCCCCAGAATTATCACGCAAACCCGCGCCCACACAAGATGCGGCAGATCTCGGTATTGTATGGTTCAGCGGTTCCCGCGCCATAACATTTTCACGCAGGAGAAAATTCCGCGGAGTTGGCTTTCCACAAAAATACGAGGTACTGGGCCCAATGGCATTGCGGCGACGCACCCGCGTGCACAAAACCCTCGCCACCGCCCCCGTACTACAGCACTGTAAAGGGATCTTCTTAACGACGCCATCCTTCAGTCTTTCTTGCGTCATGCTGTCGAAAATTGAGCGCAACATATCATCCCTTTTAGCGGCCGCAATGGCCGTGCCTCCGTTATCGCCACAAACTCTTTTCAGCAACACAGAAAACACAAGAAAACCACTCTTCAAACAGTGACCGTGAAGCAAAACCGCGGCACCAACGACGCGAGGGTCTGCTGGAAACCATCAATTTGAAGGCCTTGGATGCATCTACGTTTGTGTTGCTCCAAATGCGCGTGTTTCTGTTAAAGATATGGGTGAGTGGGATTTTTGCTGTGCTTTCGAACATTGCTAGAGAGGGTTTTTTTCTACCCCTGCGCGGCGCTAATGAACGTATCGCGTGCCTGTGGGCGATAATGCCCGCCAAGCTGGCTACCAACTGCTTTCATGAAAAAGTAGAAGAAGAAAAGCAATAAATGCGTATTATTCAGGGACCTCTACGTGATACAGGGGGTGCAAGTGCAAGCACTCATGTTGCGGCTGTCAGTGGGAGGGATGCTACGATCGTTGTCGGTGTGCACACCTATTAAGAAGGCACTGGGGTGAATGGTGTGGAGATCATCGTCACGACTGGATGGCAGTGCGGTGTGTGCTGCTGGTATGTGGCTGCGCGCGCCAGCTTATCACCCCACATGAGGCAAGAAG